>VDFB02248473.1:0-41362 GCA_007258455.2 Sequoia sempervirens | reverse complement strand
TGCAATTAAATAATTTTAATTGATCAAGATAGAATAAAGATGAGAAGGTGAATTAATTAAATAATTAAAAATTATTTAATTAATAGAGGAATGCAGTCAAAGTTAATTGAATAATTAAAGTTATTCAATTATCGAAGGACAACGACCAAGAAAAATGATGCTCGCAGACTTAAGACATTTTTCAGTGTCTACATTTTGCCCCTCTTTGAGACAATGCAACTTGTCGCGTTGTTTCAAAGAAAAAGATTGATCAACTGATACATGCCCCAAAGATATCTTAGTAAGGATTATGATAAGAATGATATGCCCCCTCGAGATATTGATTGAACATATTGTAAAAAGATTAATCTCTCGATAGATGTCTAGAAAGTGATTAGATACCTGATATTGCACAAGTGATAAAGCGGTGATGTACATTTTGATGAAAATGCAAAGTTGATGGGTGTAACTGAACAATTGACAAAAATGATTAGTATAGCCAGGTTGATGAGTTGATGAAGTTGATTGAGCTAATTATGTTGATTGAGAATTATGCTTACGCAAGACAAGGTGTTGTAATGATGGATTGACTGATTGATTAAGGGGACATGAAATTTCAAGAAGCAAGTTGATTGATTTGAGATTTGATTCAAGAGACATATATCAGTGAGTTAAGCAATTGATTGATTTCTCCACGACAAGAAAGATGAAGAAAATGAAATGCAAGATGGAAGAGAATGAAGGTGATGAAGCCTCTTGTACCTTTTAAGTGCTTTTATCATCATTGGGCTTATTATGTCACAAATTAGTATAAGCATCTAGATAACATGAACATCTAGATGATCTTAATACTGTTTGCATTTTTATTTAGTAATGAAGTATAAGCATCTAGGTATAAGAACCTTAGATGACCTGAATACTTATTGCATGGAAGACACTATCAGACAAGGAATGCTCTCATCCACATTAGACTCATAGGTGCTCGATGGTTGTAGATAACCATATCCTAAGACGAGTCATCCTGTGAATAAGAAACAATCCACAAACAACAAACAAATGAACATGCCCCATCCTTGCCTCTCTAGTCAAAGACATCCTGAAGAAGCTAAAAGACATGTCACCAAAGATAAAACTATAAAATAAGCAAAGATCAACAAACAAATAGGAGTCCTGCCTTGATGTAGAACTGATTCTTGTTACAGTTTATGCGTTTGGTTAGATTTGTAATATGGGTTGATATATATTTTATAATGTTTGCTTGATTGTCAACACTTGTGTGCTTTGATTTTGTTGAAGTTCAAAGTTGTATGGTGATCTGAAAGTGTCACTTTTTTTGGGGATTTTTGAATTTTTCTTTTGGGATTTTTGGAATATTTGTTTTTTTGGATTTCTTCAGGACATTTTATGGTTTTTTTTTTGAATTTTTCAGAACATTTTATGGTTTTTTGGGATTATTTCAGGACATTTTATGATTTTTAAATTATTTTTTTTTGGATTTTTTGAAGTTTTAAAGATGGAGTGAAATGAAATGTAATATGACTGATTGAAGGAATAAGATCTTCCACAGTAGAGGCAATGCAACCATGGATAAATGATAGATCAAAATGAAAGATTCACTGCAAAACATGTCACACAAGCAACATATCCTTTGTCAAAAGATGATAATGGTTGATTGATTGGATGTCAGGAATGATCGATTCCATAAGGCATGATGATGATAAGTACTTAGGATCACCGATTCCTCTAAGTATGATAAGATTCATGATTGTTTATGATTGATTTACAAAAAAAATGAGGATTGGATAATGTTTTACATCTAGGCTCAAATATGATTCACATGATGACCAACATTGGAGGTAATTTAATCATGGATAATTGATAAGGATGTGAACTATGATGGAATGGTAACACATAAGGATATGAAAGGGAATCCACAGCATGTGTTTGTAATTTTTCCCCTAATCTCATCAAGAACAAAGGAAGGAAATGGGACATGGATTTTGATAAGCTAGGAGATATGGAATGGAAGAATGCAAAGATAAGGATAATGAATAGGATGATCAAGATCGATAAGATATGGACACAATGCCTAAGTACTTTTCTCCTATTCCTCATCAAGACCAAGGAAGGGAAGAAAGGATGCATTAAGATAGGATGGTGGAATATGGATATGGTGAAGGATATGGTATGAAAGATATGGATAAAGTGTATAAGATAAGATATATGATGTTCAAGAAGATCCTTAACCTTGTCAAGATCAAAGGTGGAAAGGTAAAGGATGAACGTAAAGAGGATAATGGATATGAATGAAAGGATGTATGAAACTTTCCCCCAAGTGTAGAGTACAAGAGGAATATGGAAGATAGGATATGGATAGGGATAAATGAATATGGAAGATAATATATGCATGATAGGAAGATGGAGGGAGGAATCAAGCATCAAGTTTCATGGCTAATATCCCTCGAATGTGTGCTCTAATAAACCATGGCAATGAGTATTAGGCTCATAAACATTGGTATATTAATGGTATGATGGAAGAAGCTAAGGACTTATGCAAAGGTTTGGATTAAAGGAGGATAATGGGGGATGGATGTTGGATAATGGATAGGAGGTTGGAAGGCTTGTTGATGGATAGATGGAAAGGATGGAAAGATTAACATTGGCACACACCTTGAAGGGTGGTGGAGTGATGGAGGAAAAATGAATTTGGAAGGTGATAGGTTTTTAGATGGACGATAGGAGGAAGCTTTTGGATTAGCAAATTTGGATGCCAATTTAGATTTTATTGCTTCTACGAGACTTTTAGGAATCCACATAGATTTTGACTTTGATTTTTTATTCATGGGCCTTTGTGGCCTTTGAGATTCTTCTTTTTGCTTTATGGGCCTTTGTCGCCTTTGAAATTTTTCTTCTTGATTTATGGGCCTTTGTGGCCTTTGATTTTTTTGCTTTTGACTTGATGGGCCTTTGTGGCCTTTTGGATTTTTCTTTTGACTTGATGGGCCTTTGTGGTCTTTTGGATTTTTATTTTGACTTGGGATCAAATTTTCTTTTTATTTTTGCATGGATCTTCAAGTAGACATGTTGATCCTTTGATACATGTGTATTTTGATATGGAAGCTTTTGACATTTGGCACCCAAATTGCTTCCAAGAGCAATGGGATGGGTGGATGGAGATGAATGATATGGAGGTCTTATGGATGGGTTAATGTAGGTAGAATTTTGAGAGGGTATCAAGGGTGTGTGCCTTTGTTGTTCTTGATGAATAGGATATGAAGGGATGTAGGGACCCAATATGGATGGAAGGGTTGATGAACTAGGGTTTGGATGATAAGGACCAAGGATAGACAAAAGGTTTGATGAACTAGGATAAGGACCTAGGATAGATAGAAGGTTTGATGGTCTAGGATAAGGACCTAGGATAGATGGAATGTTTGATGGACTAGGATAAGTAGGTTTATTTTGATGGAATCTAAGCTTATGATGGGTACAAATGTCTTGAGTGTGAGGTGTATAACCAAGGCCATGATATTATGTGTTTTCTTGGATACAAATGGGTTCTAGGATACCTTGTTCATGAAGGCCTAATCCTTTGCCTTTATAGTTCATACTTTGACACATTCATTTGCTAACAGGATATATATTGTTTATGAAACAAGATGCAAGTCCATCATGAGGTGGTTGTGATATGGAAGGAATAACAAGATCTTCGAGTAAACCACCTTGGATAAAAGTGAGAGAACCCATTTGATAGGTAAGAGGTTCATGGATAGTTTGAATAGGGGTGATAGACTCTTGTGGAGGACTGTGGTCAGGAGGGGAATTAGGATGGGTGATAGGATCTTGACATGGGGATAAGGGGGTACTTTGATCTTGACTTGGAAAAGGATCAAGAGGTGTAGGAGATGAGGAGCTTGCTATTTATTAGGTATGGAATCATCACAAAGTGGTATGAAAGGCATATCTTGATCATGAGAAGGATGGACATCATCATGGAATGAAAGGGTATCCTTGAATGGAGGTATATCTTGATCTTGACAAGGAAGGAATCCTGATATTTTGTGGAAAGCATATCTTGATCATTGGATATGATGAAATCATGAGATGGTATGGCTTCATTATATGAGGTGGAAGGAGGAGTTGGAAGGATACTTTTCTCTTGAGATGGAAGTGAATCATCTTGAATGAAACAAAAAGAGATAAGGGGATCATCATGAGGTTCTTGAGAGATGGGATCTTGGTCAAAGATTGGAAGGGGTTGTGGAATTTTGGTATCATTGGATGGAGTGGAAAGAATGCTTTGATCTTGATTTGTAGGGGAGTCTATGATAGCATGCTTTGGACTAAGAGATTGACATGAATCATTGGATGTAGATGGCATGATAGGAGAGGATGGTTGGATGAAATAATTAACTTGGGTGGAAGACTCATGAGGTTTATTTTGACTTATGGAGGATGAAGATAGATGCATGACATGGTAGGATTGCAAAATATCATTTGTGTTTGAGGATTTAGATTTGGGTTTCTCATTTAGCCTTTGTAGAAATTCATGGACATTAAACTTGGATGATGTAGTTTTGGATGAGGATAAAGGCTTATGAGATGATTGCATCACTTCATTCAAATGTTGGGATTTAAGTTATTTTTAAAGCTCTTTCAAACGATGGTCAAGATATTCAATCCTTTGGTTTTGTTCATAGGTCGTGGATGAATATGGAGGATAGCGGTTAGACATATTTGGTTGATGGTTTTGGAAATGTTTCAAGGTGTTGCAAGTTACTAGGTGTGATGTTTGTTTGAATTTGATTATTTGTGTTCAGATTTGTGAATGTGGTGAATACTATTTGAAAATCCAAAAAACACTTGACAAGCATGATGTTTTGGTGTATGCAAATGCACATGAGACAAGCACAATCATAATAGGCAAATAGGCCAAGGGTTTGTATACTTGATATAGCCCACAAATATACCCCAGATTGGTGCTAAACACCTTTCCTTCTCGAGAGCAGATAGCTTAGAAGTTTGGTGGCACTGGCTCCCCTCCATGGCTCATTATGTCATTTAGGCACACCAACTTCAGATTCTTGGGTAGTCACTTCCCAAGAATTTTTATCTCTACTCAAGGGGATCAGTAGTGAGTGTCTTCGAGCATGATACTATACCCTGCACTATACCAAGCAACGGTTGAGAAATGGTTGGCTTCTAAAACAATAGGTGTTTAGTAAGGGAATTCCATTCGTAGGGCATGATCCATGCTGCGAGAGTCCCCTTTCAGATCCATCTCATCAGAACCATATGCATGATTCTTGGGCTTTCCCCAAGAATCCACTTTTATATACCAGTTGGAAGTCCCTCAGGTTCAGGGTGCTATCGGTATGAGTCGTCCTGGGGTGAGTACTTTTTCCTACCAGAATAGGCCCAAGTTCTAGAGTCAATAACCATTTCTCTTACACCCAGGATCGCCCGAAAGCACAAGGGGAGAGGATACTTCGATTACTAAGTATTAAAGGTTAAAAAAAATAAAGTGGGTTTGGTTTTCTGATCACCTAGTTCTCACAAGGTGAGAGCATAATCACCTACCACCTTCAAGCACAGTTAGACAGAATCAAGCACATGTTCATTCTAATGCACCAATGGAAGTGTTTTCTAAACTAGAAATCGTAAACACATTGTTTGAGAAATGAGTCTTCGACTAATGGAGTTGCAAAACCACAAATTAGTAGTTTCATAAATGTCTTGAACCAACAAGAAAGCTGCAAAAAACTAAGTTAGAACAAGAGATTGAAAACCAAACTAAAAGTTAGTAAATAACTAAACAAGAAAATAAAAAGACTAAACTAAAAACTAAGAGCTCAATTTTTTAGTTGCTCCAAAAGAAGCAGTTTTTGAGAGCCCCACTCCAAAGCCACATGCTACAAATAGAAGATTAGTAAAAAAACTTAAATGAAAACAAAAAAACTAAAATAGTGATAACTTTATCAAAACTAAACAAAATTTTAAACTGTAGATATTTATGGAAAGCTAGGACATAGACCTTCAAAACCCAAAAAACGTTTTGCAAAATCCTACAAGACAAAAGTGTTATAAACAAAAGAAAATTTTGGGTCTTAACAGCTAAATCTTAAAAAACTGTGATCACTAAAATGGCCATAACTTTCTCAAATCTTAACAAAATTTTAAACTATTTGATGTTCCAGAAAGATGAGAAGAAGGCCTACAAAACCAAGATAATGGTTTTAAAAGATTTTATATGCCCATTTTTTTGTGCTTAAGAGAAAATGACAAGATTTCATATGAATTCTTGGTTGTAACCTGCAAAACAACAAAAATAAATAAGAAAACACAAATTTCTCTACAAAACATTAGGTTCACGTTAGGTTCACCAAATGTAAGATGGGGTTAGAAATCAAATAGCATAGACAAATTGACAACCAACACTTCTAAGCTATAAAACCTCATCCAAACAAGAGAATACAATCATATGAAAGGAGCAAAATGAAAACAATGAAATAAAACACTCCCCATTGAATTTGAATCACTTCTCTTGCTATCCTTCTTCTTGTTATGCAACTTTTCCCTCAGATTTGTTGAAACACTTGTACAAAACCTACAAATGGTAGCAAGAAAGTTGGAGAAGAATAGTTATTAAGATGAAAATGGAGAAGGAAGGTTGTTTTTATAGACAACCTTTCGAATGGACGGCTGAGATTAATCTTCTAGAAGGATTCCAAGATCAATGGATGGGAATGCATGAGAGGGAGGTTATGAAATGGATGGTTGAGATTAAGTCTTAGAAAAGATGCCAAGATCAACGGTCCAGAATTGATGCACCAAAAATATGCCATGCATGGAAAAGCTATGACGCCGACGGCTATGATGCCTGACAGTTATGCAAGACATGCAAGACATGCAGGCTATGACAGAAATGAATGTTATGATAGGGTATAATGACAGAGCATCTTTGACCAAGTGGTGCATAAATAATTTATTTTAAATTATTTATTCAAAAATGGAGAGAGAATGACAAGTGGCAAATAAATAATTTATCCAAATTATTTATTTAGAGAAAATTACAAAAGGAGCATTTAATTAAATAGGGAGGTGGAAATTAGACATGGATAATTCATTTGACTTATTTACCCAAAAGAGAGGAATAAAACACAATTAAATAATTTTGACAATTATTTAATTATAGAAGAATAAAAGGTCAAATAATGATTATTATTGTTATCTGACTATAGATGAAAGATAAATAATTAAATTTTAAAAAATGATTTATTTAATAATTGAAGAAAGGGATATATTAGTGATGCAATTAAATAATTTTAATTGATCAAGATAGAATAAAGATGAGAAGGTGAATTAATTAAATAATTAAAAATTATTTAATTAATATGGGAATGTAGTCAAAGTTAATTGAATAATTAAATTTATTCAATTATCGAAGGACAACGACCAAGAAAAATGACGTTCGCAGACTTAGGACATTTTTTAGTGTCTACAGATAGATTATATATACATACATAGATTATATATATAGGGGGACCGACTACACAAGACCCTAGGTCATAGGAGGGTCCCAAACAATAGGCTGCCCTAATCTACCTCAAGCTAGATGAATGTTTTAGATAGGTTTGATATTTAAAGGGCTGAAAATGAAGGACAACTGATCTACCTCTTTCCTTCTGCCAACTTGAGAGTTTCAGGAAGCTAGGTGAGCAAGTTCCTAGAGTCTGGACTATAATTTAGACAACTCACTGCCAGAGGACTACATTGTGGGACATAGACGACAACGCGATGTGCTAGCATTGGCATTTGTATGGATAAAAAGAGTAAAGTATAGTAAAAAACTAAGGAAATCTAACAACCTAATAGTCATAGTTTGGTGGAATAACAAAAACATAAAGGAATAAACTGATAGCATAAAAAAGAAGAATACTTCAACTAAATCTAACTACAAATTGACAAAGAAGGGTGAGGGAAGTGCACCTTCCTACCCACGACTTGATATCTTTGAAATCTTCACTTCAAGTAGACCCTGCACACAAAAGACGAGAAAATGTTGGGGATGCATTTAGAGGAAGACCTCATTTAGTCCCCCGCTTTAGTGTTTCCACCTCCATAGACAACCAGATAGCAACAATTATAGAAAAGATGATAAAGAAAGCTATTGAAAGGAAAATGCCAAGCAGTACATTAAACAAAAATATATTACAATATCAAAATTATAATACAAAAAAATGAAGTTGAAAAGATATCACCTTCTCAACCAAATTCTCTCAAGGCAAGTGGAGGGAGGAGTGAGCTCGCAAGGTTACAAGAATTGATGTTGTCACAACAATGAAGAGAATGAGACCACCAAACAATAACTTGCAACTTCAATGGAGGTGGTGGAATGTGAAAATGTTGTGAGACCTGTGAAGAAGCTCATGTGAAGTGTCAAGAAGATCTCTGAGAGAGGGAATGAATGAAGAAGAAGGAAATTTCAAAGGAAAAATGGAGGCAAAGGAGCCATTCAAAGTTGGTCTAAAGGGCAGGAAGTGTTACACTTTGCATCCAATGGAGGAGTGTAATGCCTCTGCAGATTCTAGAGGTGGGAATCCTATTAGGATGACAACGTGCCATGTAGACGTCTGCACACCATGCTAGTGTCCTAGATAAAATATCCCCCACTAAAAAAAAAAAAAAGGCTACCAAGTGGATAGAAAATGGATGAAGGGTGTGGAATTGCATTATGAGCTTTAATTCTCTAAGGTAGGAGGTATGTAAATTGGGAATTTGCAAGGCCTGCAAATTCACACCATTACATTTTTCCCCCACTTTAGCGAGCATATGTGCTAGTGAATATGAGGTAAAGTAGATCGAAAGAGTTTGAAGAAAGTATACGTGAGGGCTCGAGGAAGAAGATCACAATTTGACACACTTGGATGCATAGGAAGAAGAGATGGCTCCGCAAGTACTCGGTCCTATGGAGAGTTGAAAAAATGTGTTGTAGGTACTCAAACCTATGGAAGGTGAACAAAAGGATCTGTAGGTGCTCGGTCCTACAGAGGAGGTGTCACAGGTGCTCAATCTTGAGGGAGGCCACAAACATTCAAAAATTGAAGGAGAAGCTTTCAAAGGGGTGCCTCAAGAACCCTTTAAAAGAAAAAGGGGTCTGCTCAAGGGACGCTCTATTTGAAAAGTGATATGTTTTGCAAACAATTCTAGCATCAAGTAATCCTTTTGAAAGATCTCTTTCATCAAGGAATTCAAAAGAAATAATACTCCCTCAAAAGGGAAAGTTTTCAAAATTCTTCATTAGAAAAAGTGCTCCCTTCTTGAAGTAAATCTTTTAGATTCTTTCTCTACAAATTTGTTTTGAAAGAAAAGCTCTACTAGGGGTCCTTGTTTTTTTTTTTTTTTAAAAGGGGTAAACGCTTTTGACTGGAGCTATGAACCGAAATACAACCATTCAACAATAACACCCCAATGGGTTTTGAACCTTGGTGGCAAGAACAACAATGCCACCATTAAACCATTACACCATGCCAATACCGACAACTAGGGGTCCTTGTTGAAGAATACAATTTTTGAAATTTGAGAGATTTTTAGCGAGGGATTCATTTTCCACCAAATGCACCCTTTTTAAAATTGAAGCAGTATGGTAGCCCCCCTTAGGATGGTGCATGCTAAGCCTGCATGCACGTGACATCCTAAGGAGAGAAAAGCAAGAAAGAGAGTGATGTTGCAACCTGTAGTACATATGAGATGTAACCGTGGTAATGTTGTCTTGCACGCGAGGGGGAACACATAGGCACCACAACATCACAAAGTAAGAAGAGAAGAGACAAAAATAAAGAAGGAAAAGTAAGAAAAAATGAAGAAAATAAGAGACATGGGGATCTAATATTTCGCGGTCAAAACTTCTCATAGATATAGATAGATAGATATAATATAATAATATATATGAACTGTCATCAATCCCCTACTATAATGAATCATGAAGAAGGGTACATGAAAACAAAAAAAAGGTTAAAAAAATTTGAGTCAACATGGAAGGGAGGTCTAAATGCCCCCAACACTTTGCATCATCCCCAATTGTCAAAAATCAAGGAACAACAAAGAAAAGAAGGATGGAACACATAGAAGAAGCTTTACGACACAAAACACTCCTATATCCAAGCACCTACAAGGGTGACAAGGGTCCTTAGGAACACATAAAAATGAGCATGGGGGAAACACAACACACACACAAATCTATTCTATAGATAAAGAAGAGGCACCCACCTAATCCTCATCAACCAAGAGGTTTTCATTCTCCTAATCTAGATCATTGTAGAGGGGGGCAGATGAGCTTGAAACCTTGCAAGAGGGGCACCCTTTGACTCCCCTACGATAAGTGCCAAGGAAGAAGGTCCCTTGAGGTCTTCTTCATCAAGCTCTTGTGGGGTGAAAGTCATTGATCTTTCAAAGATCATTGACAAATCCAGGACATCATCTACCGAGTTGAACATGCATTTAATAGGAGTGCTATGTGTCAATCAAGCAGGTGATGAAGGAGGCACCTAAGATCCACTAATGACCTCACCAAAATATTTAGGGGAAGTGACAAACTCAGGGGATGTTGGGGCTTCCTCCATCACGAGGACAACACAAGCCAAAGCAGGACCAACTTCCAAAGAAGGTGATCCCTTCTTCCGACCCCATTCGAAGTAGGGTCATCCTCCAACTTACGTTTCATCGAAGGATGTGGAATCCCCACAAAAGAAGCAAAAGACAAGGAAGCAAAGGATAGAGCCACAACAGATACCATTGATGTGTTTGACATATCCATTGGCTTAGGGAAAGACATGATCTCTAGAAAGGACATCAAAAGAGGAGGCTCCATAGAAGGGGCAATGAACACTTGCACCCTTTTAGGGTGAGGGTCATCAGCACTAGCTAAAGGGGCCAGAAGCAAAGCTGAGGTGATAAGAAATAAGGAAAAAGGGATGAAGGAAAGAGGCCCAATAAGAGAAGCAAAAATAGAAGCCACATGCTCCTCCTTCATCTTCTATGAGGTAGCTTGCTCAACAACCAAAGCCTTTCTCCGATGCTTACGCTCACATGCAAAGCAGTTTCTTTGACTTAGAGAGCTAGAGGTTATTACCTAAGAAGGAACAAAAGGATATTGTTCAATCATGGGAGTGTCCATCACATCCGTCACTGGTGGGGGGGAAAAATCTTGGATAAAAATAGGAGGAAGAGATGTAGGAACAAAATAATCAATAGGTGGAGAAGTAGACTCAAGTGCCTTAGTAGTGGACCTCTTCCCATTCCCCACCAAAGCAGAGGGAGAAGTAGAAGGCCGTGGAGGTTGAGATGTAGAGGTAGATCCATAGGGGTCGTTCCCCTTACCATAGACAATGAGTCGAGGAACTGTGGGAAAGATGGGAAGGTTCAAAAACTAATGCTTGGCCTTCCTCCAAGTGGGCACCATTGAACTCCCCATAAGACACATGGAGGTGGAAGTCGAAGGCACTGTAGTAGGATGGCAGGTGGAAGCAAATGGAACTGTAGATGCATATGAGGGAGAAGGTTCACTAGCATGAGCAAGCTTCTCTTTCCCATTTTGTGAGGAAGAGGCAACTTGCTGCTGCACTATCACACAATCCTTAACTGAGATGGCATAGGAAGATATAGGGTAGGTCACTTTTGGCTGCACCTTTCCCCTGGTCTTAACATAATTTTGATAAATAAAATTTTTCCTTGGAGGAAGTGGACTGACCGGGGCAAGTCAAAACTAATCTAGTGAATAACCACCACATGATACCATTGGCCAATATCTAGTGTCGTGTACAACTTGCATTGCACCCTCATGAGAGAATTTCAAACACTTATGGATAACGAAATTGACTCTGTTAATGGAAAATAGCCACGAGATGCCTAGCTTCACTTTGAACAAGTCAAATTCTAGGATGATGTTAAAGGTAGCATTCACAACTCTGGGTCCAACCAGAATAGAAAGAGTTATAGAACCATAAGGGGCAAGAGAGAGTCCATCATGGGTACATATGGTGGTTTTCATTTTCTCATACTCCTCCCTTTGTAGAAAGTTTAGAAAAAGAGTCTCCTTTGTAATAATGTTTATGCAACTTGCAAGGTCCATAAGGACTCCCGTCACAATGTTTCCATTAACACAAGTGGGAATATATATAGGAGAATATTTCTTATTCATGGGGAAATCCTATGATGTAAAATTTATATTTGGTTAACAAGTTGCATATTAAGAGGGAGGAATGTGAGTAAATGAAACCATATTTACATACTCTGAGGCCTCGGGAGAAGCATCAGAAGGGTCAATAATCAAATTTGTAGAATAAGATAGAAATAGGTCTGTATAAATCTATAATTCATTGTTTTCCTTAGTCATATACTTGTTTGAATTATACTTTTTTCCATCAATGTGAATGATATCTTCATTGATGCAATCCTGTATCTCATGATGTAGGCACATACATCACTCGATATCATGCCTATGGATGCAATGGTATTGGCATAATGCATTTCCATCATACCAGTTGAGGTAAGGTTCTCGAAGAGATTGAGGGTCCTCCAAGGTTATAACCTTATCTTTTAATAGTTTCTTCAAAATAGAAGAATAAGATTTAGACAACTTTGTAAACTATCTATTTCGCTTGATGCCTTTGTCACTAAACGTGGTAACTACATTCATAATAGATTTGCATTTATCAAAATTTGATACTATAAACCTTCCCTCTAGAGTGGAGTGTGAGGAAGATCCCCTGAATTGAGTGATTTTTTGTTGATACTCTTGCATCGTTGCACACAGATGCACAAAAGAAGGATACTTCATTAAAGAAAACTTCTCCTACCAAGGTCTCTACAAGTTGTCGATGAACACCTTTTGCACATCTGAGTTAGGTAGTGGGTAGGAAATCTATGAAAAAAACACTTGATATCGAGCAATGAAATTAGTAATCTTCTCATGCTCTCCCTACTTACATCGGACGAGATTGGAAAAGGCCATCTTTGGCCTAATGTTAGCCTAGAATTGCTAGAGAAACTGATTAACAAGATGATCGAACGAGAATATGGAGTTGTCAAGAAAGGAACAATACCACCTAGTGTTGTGTCCTTGAGAGATCAAGGAAATAATTTGGCCATCAAGGCATCGCAGTGGAAGTTCACATACACATCGCATTGAAGGATGAAACGTGTGTTTGTGGGTCTTCTTTATCACTGTACTTCTCAAATTTAGGAATCTCCATCCCTTGGGGGATGGGATTATTTATAATTTCCACTGACAAAGGAATATGTCAGAAGAAAGGTTAGAAGATGGGCTAGGTAGAGGTCTAGGAAAAACTTGCTAATTGATTATGCATATGATCCATATTTTGTAGCAAATCATTCAAAATAGGTTCAGATGATGAAACATGACTAGTGGAGCAACCATCTGAGCCACTGTCATGACCACTGGACATAGCAAAGCCATCGGCCCCCATTTCGCTAGAGATCCCACTACCAAAACTAACATTGCCCCCAGGAGGAACGACATTGAATCCTAGGGGTATTCTGTTTGCTTTGATGGTAGGGAGCGATTTAGGGGCAAAAATATTGATGGAAGGACCTGTCTCAGCCATGCAATTCGATATCATGGGCATTGAGATGCCAATCTATCTTTCATAGGCATCGAGCATAGTTCTTCGGATAACACCTGACCTAGTGTTGTATGAGGGGACATATGCTTCTATTAAGTTGATAAGGCCATGGAGAAACTCTATGCCTATCCAATCCTTGTCTAGCATATATCTTATTTCATTGACAACTCTAGTGGCTCTAGTCATGTTTCTATCCTTCCCCAAATGATTCTTGAGATCTAAAATCCTCCTATCCAAAGCAAGGAGGTGCTTTGCAGGAATAGTGAGAGTTTCATCATCATCCAGAGGTGGGGCTGTAGGGGAAAAACCTAAGTAGGAACATGAGTGGTTTCATTGAAGAAACTCATCTCATCCCCCGACACCATCTCCTAAGAAGTAAAATCAGCAATGACCTTTGAGAAATCCATTCCTAAGTGTCGATGTTGCACACTCCTTCTAACAATGTATCTAAAATTTGTAGACTAAGTTGTGAAGCTCATAAAGCATCACAACACACAAGTCCACAACCTATGCAATATGTGAGAGAAGGGATCCCAATACAGAGAAATAAATATTTTAGACACATAAAATGTACTAATTGATGTTGGACATTTAATCTTGATCACTAACACCGTTTCATCTGGAATCATCCCTTGGTCTAACCATTTAATCGAATATCTTTATTTGATTAAATTCATTAATTTTCCTCTCTTAATTAAATAAATCATGTATTGAATTAAGTCTCTCAATCTAATCTAATTATCCCCATTTAATTAAATAATTAATTTTAATTAAATAAATCTCTAAAATTTATCTATTAAATTGAATAAATTAAAACCTTATTTAATTTAATCTACCTTCACCCCCTTGGTTAAATAAATCAAAACCCTTTATTTAATTAAATCTTTAAATCATATTCTTCTCATATTTGATTTAAATCAATCCATAAATTTAAGTCAAATAGGTCACATCATTTAATCCTTCATTAAATTAATTAACTTTGATTAATTTAATCCCTTCTCATGTCCCATCCTCCATATTTTGCCACTTGCACATGAAAATAGACTTATTTGATTTATTAAATCTATATTTATCTTCAACATGGCATAAAGGAGGAATATTCTTCAAGTTTGAAATTCAAATCCAAGTGGACTTTGTCCTTCCAACAAGGCATTCACTCCCTCTTACAAGTCCTTTTGCATTGAGCCAAGTGGCCACTACTCCATTTGACTCTCCCTCCACCTTGTCATTAATGCAATTTCAAAATTCAAATATTGGCATTTATTGGCACATTCATCAAAATTTGCACATCCTCCATCCATTCACATTTGGACAAGTGGCACCTTGTCATTGAATGAAAGATAGTCCCACATTGCTCTATTTTGGGTAATCTTTCAAATTGACATTCTATAAATAAGAGGCTTCATTCCTCATTTAATCATCCACAACTTGAGTAAACTTACTATACTCAAATATTTAGCAATCTTCATCCATACTTTTTAATTTGTAGCTAGGTTATGCAGGTTTTTATCTTGGAGCATTCATCACTCTTCATCAAAGTGGATGAATTTTCATCAACAAAGCACCATTGCATCATTGGAGTTGGGAAAGGGCCAATTTTCACATCAAATTGGCACCAATTCCCTCAAGAGATTATGAGTTTTCTTTGCTTTAGAATAGGATTTGATATGTTTTAAGTTTTGTTGTGTTCTTCATTTCATATCCTCTTTCTTTTTGCAATTTAAATGAATTTCTTAAGGAATCATGTTACTAACCTTGCATTTGATTTAATATATTGATTGTTTCTTGTGTTTGTGCAAGTTTGGAATCATGGTTCACATATACTATGAAGTTCACATTGGATTTACCAAAATGTAGAGGAGGGGGATCAACTGACCAAGACCCCAAGTCACAAGAGGGTCCCAAACAATAGGATGCTTTGATCTACCTCAAGCTAGATGAATGTTTTAGATAGGTTAGATGTTTAAAGGGCTGAAAATGAAGGACAATTGATCTACCTCTTTCCTTCTACCAACTTGAGAGTTTTAGGAAGTTAGCTGAGCAAGTTCCTAGAGTTTGGACTATAACTTAGAAAACTCATTGCTAGAGGACTATAATGTAGGACACAAACGATAGTGCGGTGCACTAGAATCTCAATGGAGTGTTGGCATATGTATGAAGAAAAGAGTAAAGTACAATAAAACACTAAGGAAATCCTGCTAATGACCTAATGAGCATAGTTTGGTGGAATAACAAAAACATAAAGGAATAAATTGATAGCATAACAAGAATAATACTTTAACTAAATCTAACTATGAATTGAAAAAGAAGGGTGAGGAAAGCACACCTTCCTACCCACGAGTTGATATATTCAAAATATTCTCTTCAAGTATACCTTGCACACATAAGATGAGAAAATGTTGGGGTTGCATTTAGAGGACTGCCCTAGTTAGTCCCCCGCTTTGGTGTTTCCACCTCCACGGATAGCCAGATAGCAATTTAATTGTAGAAAAGATGATAAAGAAAGCTATTGAAAGGATAATTCCAAGCAGTATGTTAAACAACAATATGCTATGATATCAAAACGATAATACAAAAAAATGAAGATGGAAAGATATCACATTCTCAACCAAATTCTCTCAAGGTAAGTGGAGGAATGAGTGAGCTTGCAAGCTTATAAGAACTGACATTGTTGCAACAACAAAGAGAATGAGCCCACCAAAAAATAACTTGAATCTTCAATGCAAGTAATGGAACATGAAAATGTTGTGAGAGGTGAAGAAAATCAAGTAAAGTGTCAAGAAGATCTTCGAGAGAGGGAATGAATCGAGAAGGAAATATCAAAGGCAAAATGGAGGAAAAGGAGTCATTCAAAGTCAGTTTGAAGGGCATGAAGTGTTACACTTCACCTCCAATGGAGGAGTGTAACACCTCTACAGATTCCAGAGGCGAGAATCCTATCAGGAGGTTAGTGTGCCTCACAAACATATGTGCGTTGTGCTAGCATCCTAGATAGAATATACCTCACTAACACGAAAACAAGTTGCCAAGTGGATGGAAAATGGACGAAGGGTGTGAATTTGCATTATTGAATTTAATTCTCTAAGGTAGGAGGTATGTAAATAGGGAATTTGAAAGGGGTGCAAATTCATGCCATTACAATATATTATTAATTAATTAAAAATTATATATCAAAAAATTAGAAAAAATATTAAAAAGACGTAAAAAATAAAAAGTAAAAATACTGTAGAAAACTAAATAGGAAAGAAAAAATAAATTACTTGAGAAAAGTATAAACTTAAGTTTTTGTTTTTATTTTCTATGTTGGTATATTGTTGTCATTGATGTCAAAAGGGAAATCATGCAAGGAAAAGTGTTGGCATGATGGAAGAGGATCTAGAGTGAAATTGAGTTGCTTATGGAAGTGAAGATGGTAGCATTAATGGACAGTGACATTGATGTCAAGGAAAGATGAAGTTTAAAGTGAATATGGATGCATGGGTATGGTTTGTTGTAATGTTGTTTTGTAGTGTTGTCCTACAGTGAATTTGGTTCTGGCAGTATGTAAATTAGTTGTTGGTGTAGAAGAGCAAGTTGCTCAATATGTTGCATAGTTGACAAAATGTTGTCATGTCTCGACAACAGTTACTTCCAGGTATTTGATAACAAATTACATACAAGATTCGATATGGGTTTTTCGAGAGCATTATAGTGATGTGATTTGCAGGTCAAGAAAGTGAAGCATATTCCTAGGAATGAATTATTTCTATCTTCAGGTGTTTTAGGGTTTCTCTTAAACCCTAATAGGTTTACAATCATGGCGTCATGAACAAAAATTCTATTTTGTTGTTGACTGTGTATTGGTGGTTGTAGGTCACATAAGTTAGAACTTATGTCTTTAAAGTCATGGGTATGATCATCCCCTTTGCCCTATGTTTACCGGCTCGACAAATATTCAATAGCCATAATATTTCTTAAATCGCAGGATTCCAAGTTTTTCTAACCTATTTCGTGGGGTTCTAGAGTTTCGTAACCTACTGACTTAGCGACTTAGCTAATGGAGTGATAAGGAAGCAGGATCTCTTTGTTTTTGGAAATTCGTGAGTTTTCACAATTTCGTAACCTCTAACAAGAGGTTTTAAAGTTCATTTTTTTAGCTACATAGTGATAATACGAATGAAAGGATGACACATGGCGATGACTTGTCTAGTGGTCCCCGCATAGTCAAGCCAACAACAGATCAAAGAGTCATGGGTGTAAAAAGTTTCTTCTAATTCATCGGTTACTAGTTGTAGTAGGTTGCAGGTAGCTTAAGTTACTACTTAAGCCTTTGAAGTTGTTTGGGGAACCGACCCCTTCACCTTGCATTTACTGCCTATGCAAATATTTGGCGTGTTTAATATTTCCTATGTCTCATGAAAATATTTTTCTTTGCTTGATCAACAGTGGTGGTCAAGCCTAGGAGATCATATGGTGCCTACATACCCCACTGAGATTTTAGTGGGGCCCAATCAAGACCTGCTGGGTCAGTGAGGAATGACGGTGATCAAATGTTGAAGATCAATGGTGCTCACAACATGCATGGTGGGACCTATAGAGGTAGTAGATGTAGTTAATAGAATGTGATGTCACAATGATAGGTGGCAATGAATGATTACATAAAGGCCATGAGTAATGGTGTATGATCAATGGTTGCAATCAAGAAGATCCGATGATGCTTGTCAATTCCACTGAGCTTTTGGAGGATCCCAACTAAGTCCCGTGGGGTTAGCAAAGAGTGTTGGAGATTAATCCATGGTGGATGGATTCTAACCATTGATGAAGATGGTGGGACCCAACAAAGAAAGAAGAATAGGCTAACGATGGAGTGTTGTGACATGTGTCAATAGGTGGCAAAGAGAGATTGCTTGATAGACCAACTCACATCGTTGTTGTGAGTTGTTTGGCGATGATGTGGATTACAAATGACAACAACCCACACTCCTTGCAAGGTTTGTGTGGGCCCATTGTATGAGCTTGCAAGGTGCACAGGTTTTGGACACGTGTCTTGGTGGACCCCACATATGGCAAAGCGATGTATGAAGGAGATCGATGATGCAAATTGTTTGGTGATTGATCCAACAGTGATTATCAATCAGTGGAAATCGATGACACATGGTTAAAGGTAATTGATATAAGGGAAAGGTTTTAAAGATATGACGTTGAATGTGAGCCAATGGATTGTGGCTTGAAGAAAGAGATCGATGACCCAAATTCAAAGATAAAGATCTACAATGGCTATGACAATGTGAACAAGGGTTTTGACTAGTAACCAACATAGTAGAAAGAATTAATTGGTCCAACTGCACCTGCAATGAATTTAAAGGAAGATTTGAACTTCAAATTGGTGGCAAAACTTGCAAGGGAGATGGTGAGAAGAATCAAATCACACAATTAGAAAAAATCATTTAATACATATATGATTCTAGGGTTTCACAAGTTACTATTTTTAGAAAATTATTTGTATCTGAATTTAATGTTGTGAGGCTTGATGTAGAGGTTGTGTAATGAAGGTTTCTAGAAACCCTAACAAGTGATCGAGATCAGAATTGAATCTCATTGTCAAGAGAATGTATTTAATGTATTATAGGTTTAGGGTTTTGTAGGTTGTCTAGTTTTGTAGATTCAATGAATTTGTATAGTGTGTGTGTGGCTCGATGCAAGATATGGCGATATCCTATAAACCCTATTAGATTTCTTAATGATGATTTGGACGATGGTGCAAGGCCCGAGATGAACATGAAGCTTGTTGGTGAAGTTAGAAAGCGAGGGAAACCTTTGCAGAAGATTTGAGAAGATCTCAACGGTGGTGAGAATCTCAAGGAAGAGATTGTAGATTGGTGAAGTTAAGCAAAAAGAAGATAATATGAGAATTGTCGATGGAGTTACATTTGTTGTGAGGGTGAGAAGTATGCAAGTTCACAAAGTGTTGAATATAGTTATGTATTGTTGAGTGTGCAATAGATACAAAGAGGAGTCTACAGTCATAGAGTGTAAAACCGGAGTTATGACTATGAAGTTGTGATGACAAGAAAGAAGAGAGAGCACCAAAGTAGACAGAGAATGCACATGCAAGGAATTCCTAGATTGTAACACATAATATCATATAGGTTTGCATTCAATAGAGTGTAGATGTATGTGACACTGTAGAAAGGGAAAGGTGTGCAGTGCAGTAAGATAAAACAATGAGTGTTCTAGGGGTATAGGAGAGTGTGGAGCAAAGGGGATGTGTTGCTGAGAGTGCAGCTTCAACAAAAAAATGTAAGTTGGAGTGTGTGCAACAATGTACTGAATGTAATGATGTATTATAGGTCAGGAAAAAGCAATCTATGCATATTTGATCTTTAAGCATTGTAAGAGGTTGTAGCCTCATTTTACTGGGTTGTAGCTCAGGTTAAGGGATTGTAGTCTCCTTGGAGTTGTAGCTCCTAAACCAAGGTGTTGTAGCATCCTTGAAGTTGTAGCTTCTACAATAGGGAGTTGTTGCTTCCTTGGAGTTGTAGCTCCTAAATCAGGGTATTGAAGCATCCTTGGATTGTATCCCTAAAACATTGTAACAAAGATTTCATTTATGACATTGGATTTGAGCAGTAGACTCAAGTAACCTTTGTCACCATGGTTTTTCCCATCTTGGGTTTTCCACGTATATCTGGTGTTGTGGGCATGTGTGTGTTGATTGTCTATTTGCATGTTTATGTTTGCATCTTTAATTTTCAATCTACACATTAAGATTTTGAGAAAGAAATCTGCACAAAGTATTTAGAGCTAAGAAAGTAATCTTCATAAGGTTTTGAAGGCCAAATTTTTAAGGGATAGATTTTGGTATCTACTGATTCACTTCCCTCTCAGTAGATCATTGTGTTCCAACAATTGGTATCAGAGCCCTAGGTTCCATAGGAGAAGCTTAATCAACTCAGGTAGATTATGGTAGAGTGAACACAAAAATGGCTAATAAGAAAGGCTCCAAAAAATTTAGAATTAAAAAGAGTGTTAAGAAGAATTTGCACACAAAAGGAGAAAATAAGTTATCAGATGTTTTTGGTGTATCAAACAATGAACATGTAAGTTCTAGCGAGATTGATGGGAATGAATCCCTGTGCATGGATTTTTTTATAATGCCTGATTGGTCTAGTGAAGAAGAAATAGAGGTTGACCTAGGAGGAAGTCTCATTTGTGCTCTAAACAAGATAAAAAAGGATTTGAAGGAGGATAATGAAGAACAAAAGTTGCATGCACAAGAAAGAGATTGATAAGCTAAACAAGAATCTTGAAAGAATCTAATCCAATTGGTGATCAGCTTGAAAACATAGGTGAAAGAAGCAAAGAGGATAAAAGATGTGTTAATGAACTACATTTCATCCCGGATGAGTGCATAAAGTTAGAAGCAAAAATATGAGTCTTGAAAAACAAAGAAAAGAAAATGAAAGCACTAAAGGAAATAGAGAGACTAACTAAAAACCTTGAAGAATCTGATCAAATGTTAGTCAGTTTGAAGATTGAGGTGGAAGAAGCTAAAAGGACAAAAGATGCAGTTAAATTAGAACTACAATCTAAATCATATGAATGTGAGAAGTTGGAAGCTGAAATAGTTGCTTTGAGAAGAGATTTGAAAAATCCAAGGAGCGTATTGATAAGGGCCTGAAGTTGAAGGGTGGCTCTGAGATACTTGATGAATTGGTTAGATCACAAAAGCCATCAAAACCTAAAGAGAAGGTTGGCCTTGGGTTTGAGAAAGGAATGAGTTCCTCTACCAGTACTTCTACAGAAGCTTATGTATTGATTTAAATTAGAAGAAATGGTTACAAAAGAAAGAGGCTTTGCACAAAGTTTCTCTAGAGAAATTACCTATGGAAGTGGAAGGAAATTGAGATGAAAGCCTTTGCTAAGGAATTGGGAACAAACAACAAAAGAAGAAATGAATCATTTCTAATAAGAAGAAGGTTGAAGAAGAAAAAAGAGACTTGTTAGAGACAAGAGAAGAACAACACCATTCCCGGTTCACGGTTATCAAAAGAAGGTGATAAGCATATAAGAAAGTGGAGAAATCAATCCACAATTTTGAAAAAAGTAGCATATTAAAGGGTTGACACAAAAATGGTTACAAGGATGAGATATATGAAGAATTAAAATCAAAGAATACCACCTCATCTAGCTGAGAGAAATGTTATGACCAAGTACTCATGTTTTTTTATGGATATTGTTATTTATGTAATCAATTTGGTCATAAGGCTAGTGAGTGTATAGTTGCACCTACAAGGAGCACAAAACATGTAAATATAAATTCATTTGATCCTATTGTAGATATGAATATAATGTGCTACAATTGTAATAATTTTGGCCACATAGCCAAGAATTGCAGATTAAATCATGTAATACCAATATCGTTATGATAAGAAGAAGAATGTGTCCCCAAAGTGAACAAAGGCTCACATATTTATGAGAGGAAGGCTGACAAGGCGAGAGAAAGAACAAGGCGATTGTGGAGAGTGAAAGGTCATCAAGAGGCACCAAAGTGGGTGCTTCTACCTTATCTAATTTGTAGTGATAGGGAAGAGGAATCCATGGGGAGCATAGTGGTGCCTCATTCATCCTGGAAATGATGAAGGAGATCATGTGAAATTGATATCAACAATTGGTGATGACCACCATAAATTGGTTCAGAACAACCTAGTTGATACAGAGCCCAAAAGGAAGAAAATGCTCGAGTATGCTGAGAAGAAAATGGAGCAAGGTCTTAGGGGGAGATGCTATAGGTATTAAATCAGTGTTATACTTGATACAGTACAGTCCAGGATATCAATTGGTACATAGCATAAAGTGAACACATTCATAATTGGTATCAGAATGATAATCGATATTAGGGCATGATATCACCAATTGGTATCTAGAATATGATTCAGTTGGTACAAAGCATGAATTAGAATATCTACAATTGGTGTCAGAACTAATTGGATTAGAGTATGTAATGGCACTTCAACCAACATCAAATATTAGTAATTGGGACAGATTGGTTGAACTATATGGTTCTACAATTGCAGTAAATTGGTTGAAGGCAACAATTGGCATAAGAGCAAAAATTTGTCTTCAATTGGTATCAGTCAAAGGGGGAGCTAAGTCCTTTTGTCATTGCTAAGAAGAATTGAAGGTTGCAGCAGTATTTTAACCTGAGAAAAAGGAGAGGAGAAAAGTTATGACCCTTTGCCATTGATGTCAAAGGGGGAGAAAGTATTCAAATGCTCAAGTGTCTAAGAAAGGGGGAGAAAGTTGAGCAAAGGAGAAGGAATGTCAAAGGAGGAGAATTGAGAGCTCATATGTTATCCATCATTGATATAAGACCTTTGGATAGTTGAGCATTTAGGTGTTTCCATCAATGACAAAGGGGGAGATTGTTGGCATGTTGTTGTCATTGATGCCAAAAGGGAATTCATGCAAGGAAAAGTGTTGGCATGATGGAAGAGGATCTAGAGTGAAATGGAGTTTCTCATGCAAGTGAAGATGGTGGAATTAATGGAAAGTGTCATTGATGTCAAGGAAATATAAGGTCTGTAGTGAATATGGATGCATGGGTATAGGTTGCAGAAATGTTGTTTTGCAGTGTTGTCCTGCAATAGATCTAGTTCTGTAAGTATGAGGATTGGTTGATTGGTGCAGAAGATAAAGTTGCTCAATATGTTACATAGTTGACACAATGATGTCATCTCTTTGCAATAGTTGCTTCCAAGTATATGATGACAAATTAGGTACCAAATTCGATATGGGTTTTAAGAGCATTCTAGTGATGTGCTCACGCACGCAAGTTGAAAAGTGAAGGATGTGCCGGGGAATGAATTATTTCCGTAGCCTTCAAGTGTTTTAGGGTTTATCTCTTAAAACCCTAATAGGTTTATAGTCATAAAGCGTCATGAACAAGAAATTATATATTTTATTTATTGACTATGTATCACGTGATTATAGGTCACATAAGTTACAACTTATGTCTATGAAGTCATGGGTATGGTACTGCCACTGTGTTTGCGGCTTGACAAATATTTAGCAACCATAATATTTCTTAAGTCGCTAGATTCCAAGTTTTTCTAACCTATTTTGTGGGGTTCTAGAGTTTTGTAACCTCCCAACTTAACAGCTTAGCTAATAGAGTGATAAGGAAGAAGGTTCTCTCTGTTTTCGGAAAGTCATGAGTTTTCACAATTTCATAACCTCTGACAAGAGGTTCTTAAGTTCAAATTTTTAGTGACATAGTGATAATTCGAATAAAATAATGGCACATGGCAATGACCTATCTAGTGGACCCCGCATAGTCAAGCCAACAACAAATCAAAGATTCATGGGCGTAACAAGTTTCTTCTAATTCTTCGTTGACTAGTTGTAGCAGATTGTATGTAGTTTAAGTTACTACTTAAGCCTTTGAAATTATTTGGGGAACCGACCCCTTCACCTTGCATTTACTGACTAAGCAAATATTCAATGCGTTTAATATTTCCTATCATGCGCATATTTGTCTTCACTTGATCAATGGTGGTGGTCAAGCCTAGGAGATCGGACAATGCTCCCATACCCTGTTGATATTTTAGTGGGGCCGATCAAGACTCGTGGGGTTAGCGGGGAATGACGGTGATCAAATGTTGAAGATCAACAGTGCTCACAACATGCATGGTGGGACCTACAAAGGCAAAAAACGTAGTTAGTGGAATGTGGTCACTAGCAATGAATGATTGCATCAAGGCCATGAGTAATGGTGTATGATCAATGGTTGCGATTAAGAATATCCAATGATGCTTGTCAATTTCGTCGATCTTTTGGAGGATCCTAGCTAAGTCCTGTGGGGTCAGTGGAGAGTGTTGGAGATTAATCCACGATGGATGGATTTTGACCATCGATGAAGATGGTGGGACCTGACAAAGAAAGAAGAATAGGTTGACGATGGAGTGTTGTGATGTGTGTCAACAGGTGGCAAAGAGAGATTTCTCGACAAACCAACTCACATTGTTGTTATGAGTTGTGTGGTGATGATGTGGATGAAAAATGGAAACAACCCACAAACCTTGCAAGGTTTGTGTGGGCCCATTGTCTAAGCTCGCGAGGTGTGTGGGTTTTGGACATGTGTCTTGGTGGACCACACATATGGCAAAGCGATGTATGAAGGAGATTGACGACACAAATTGTTTGGCAATTGACCCAACGGTGATTATCAGTCAGTGGAAATCGACAGTGCATGATTAAAGGTAATTGATCTAAGGGAAAGGTTTTTAAAGATATGACATTGAATGTGAGCCAATTGATCGTGGTGCAAAGAAAGAGATCGATGGCCTAAATTCAAAGATAAAGATCTACAACAGCTATGGTAGTGTGAACACGGGTTTCGACTGGTAACCGACGCAATAGAAAGAATTAATTGGTCCAACTACACCTACAACCAATTTAAAGGAATATTTGAACTTCAAAGTAGTGGCACATCTTGCAAGGGAGATGGTGAGAAGAATCAAATCATACAGTTAGAGGAACTCATTTAATAGATATCTAATTCTAGGGTTTCACAGGTTGCTATTCTTAGCAAATTCTCTATATCCAAATTTAATGTTGTGAGGATTGATGTAGAGGTTGTGTAATGAAGGTTTCTAGAAACCCTAACAGGTGATTAAGATTAGAATAAGATCTCATTGTCAAGAGAATTCATTTAATGTGTTCTAGGTTTAGGGTTTTATAGGTTGTCTAGTTTTGCAGTTTCAGTGAATCTGTACAGTGTGTGTGGCTCAATGCAAGATATCATGATATCTAGTAAATCCTATCAAATGTCTTAATGATGAGCTGGAAAATGGTGCAAGGCTTAAGATGAACAACAAGCTTGTTGGTGAAGTTAGCAAGTGAGGGAAACCCTAGAAGAAGATTTGAGAAGATTTGAAGGGTGGTGAGAATCTCGAGGAAGAGATTGCAGATTGGTGGAGTTAAGCAAAAAGAGGGCAATATGAGAATTATCAATGGAGTTGCATCTACTATGAGGGTGAGAAGTCTGCAAGTGCACAGAGTGCTGAATATAGTTATGTATTGTTGAGTGTGCAACAGATACAAAGAGGAGTTTGTAGTCGTAGAGTGTAAAAATAGAGTTATGAATATGCAGCTATGACGACAAGAATGAAGAGAGAACAACAGAGAAGACAGAGAATGCACGTGCAAGGAAGTCCTAGACTGTAACACAAAATATCATCTAGGTTTGCATTCAATAGATTGTAGATGTATGTGACATTGCAGAAAGGGAAAGGTGTACAATGTAGCAAGATAGAACAGTGAGTGTTCTAGGGGCAGAGGAGAGTGCATAGCAAAGGGGATGTGTTGCTGAGAGTGCAGCTTCAACAACAAAGTAATGAATGTAATGATGAATTATAGGTTAGGAAGAACCAATCTATGCATATTTGAGCTTTAAGCATTGTAAGAGGTTGTAGCCTCATTTTATTGGGTTGTAGCTTAGGTTAGGGGATTGTAGTCTCCTTGGAGTTGTAGCTCCTAAACCAAGGTGTTGTAGCATCATTGAAGTTGTAGCTTCTAAAATAGGGAGTTGTAGCTCCTAAATCAGGGTGTTGAAGCATCCTTGGGTTGTAGCCCTAAAACATTGTAACAGAGATTTCATTTATGACGCTGGATTTGAGCAGTAGACTCAAGCAACCTTTGTCACTATTTTTTTTTCCATCTTGGGTTTTCCACGTATATCTGGTGTTGTGGGCATGTGTGTGTTGACTGTCTATTTGCATGTTTATGTTTGCATCTTTAGTTTTCAATCTACACATTAAGAGTTTGAGAAAGAAATCTGCACAAAGTATTTGGAGCTAAGAAAGTAATCTGCATAAGGTTTTGAAGGCCAAAGTTTTAAGGGATAGATTTTGGTATCTACTGATTCAACCCCCTCTTAGTAGATCATTGTGTTCCAACATTCTATACATTTTATAAAAATATTTTTTAATCCTTAATTTTCATCTATATTTATTTATTTCGTAGAAATTATTTAAAAATATTTAATTATATGATTATATAGTTTTAAATGAATGAATATAATGATTAAGTAAATAAAATAATTTTATATTCTACTTAATAAAAAACAATTTCACAAAATAATAAAATTAATTTTAAATTTAATAGTTCTTAGTTAAATGAAATAACTTTATATTATAAAGAGTAAAAAACATCCTTAACTAGTATAGATATCTAAAATATGTCTATCTAATATATGTGAGGATCTTCTAAGTAGACGCATTTAAGACTTCTATGGTAGATTTGTTATCTTTTGTGTGTCGCTTTGATCTTTTGTCAATGTGATGAGACACTAAAAGTGTTTGTATTATGAGTAAATTTTACTCCTTTCCATGTCACATGTACTAACACACTTTTCCTCCTTATTATCACAGAGAGATGTGGTTTTGACAAAGTTTTCATTTCTTGCATGATTGGCTAAATGCATACATCTACATTTTGGTTAAGGATAAGTAATGTTTTGCTTTAGTTTTTTGCTTAGACCTTAGTCTTTTTGAAAATTTAGTATCCTTTTTGTATCAAGGTGGTTTTTACTCTTCCTTCATATTGTAAGGATATTTCTAGGTTCTCTTATTTTCTTTTAGTCTCTTATTAGATAATGTTGTAATTATAAAAATTCTCTGTGGAATTTGTTTATTATTTTTTTGGTTGAGGGCCCCAATAATCCATCTCTATTCGTATAAAAAATATATACTTAAAGAGATTTCATTTTCGTATTTGAAATTTACATTTTAATATCTATTTAAACTAATCATGTTCGACATGCTCCAGTTCCAAGGCCTTTGCCATCACTCCCTCTTGATCAACAAGGTGAAAATTTAGTTGAGGTACTCTTGATGCAATAATGATAATCTACCAATGCAAGTATGTTAATGTATGCCAAATTTTGGTGCTTATTGTGGTTTGTTAGGAATGTATATGAAGTTTATAATTTTTTTAGAAGTTTAACATATCATGTTCACCAAAATGAAGCATAGAAAAAGGTGATCCCAAGTCGAATGCAAAGAGCCTAGGATCAAATTTCCTTTTTCTATAGATTCATTAGGATGCAAATCAACAAGGTGATTATATTGACTTTTAACCATGAAGGTGAGTCAATCAAACCGGGTATGATCCTTTTGAGCCTTGGAAATTGATTGGAATTTTTATTTTCCTTGACTAACCTAATTAAAATATGTGCCCTAATCCAAAAATGCAAGATTTTGACAACTGAGAAACTATAAAACAAAATTGCAAGAAAATTTGAGAAAGGTAGACTAAAGTGCACCTATCTTGAAAATTTGGAGCCAATCAGAATAGGAGGAAAAAGCCACCCAAGGGTGTTTGTGTCCTTGTAGAGATATTTCATATATATTTTTTACAGTCCCCTGATGCTAGATCAAATTTTTTTGTTCTCTTCTACAAATTTGTCAGATCCCTGTCAGATAATTTTGTAGGTGAGTTTTTGTGGCCTGTCAAGGTGTAGGGTTTCAATTACAAACAATGGAAAATGAATCTTCAAGCTTCCTTCAATCTCCTTCAAACCTCAAACTTGCACATTCAAAGAGAGAGGAAGGGTTGTGCCATTTAGTGGCTTGCCTTAGTCAAAACCCGTGATTGTTTCCACTTTCGCAATGGCAATGCCAATGACAAAAGGATAAATGATAGGAAGGAATGATGAATCCATAAAGTTCTACAACTCACCACCCTTCAATGTCTTCCTTGAAAGAATAAAGTCATACACATCTCCTCAAGGATTGGATCTTTCTTGCTTGATTTTCCTGAATTTCTTAGACACCTACAAAAGGGTTAGCCTTCACAAACAATGATAGTTGCATAAACATGTATAAACTCACATACAACTTGGCATGATGCTTGGATCTTGAATTGATGCAATAAATCACTGAAAATCTTCCCTTGACTTGCTTGATAATGCTCTTGACAATAAATTTGGCTCTTGATATTCACCTCTTGCTTGTTAGATTTGAAATGATGTAATAACTAGGTATTTATACACAATTATTTTAATTTCCCAAAAATTAAATCCCGATAGCCGACATTTGACATTAGAATTTCAAATCATAAAATGCCACCTCCGACATATTCAAATTTGGAGTGAGCTCAAATAGGGGGACAATGTCGCCATAGGTCATCTTTGTCTCAACCCTATTTTTGAGAAGTTAAGGCGTTGGGGGAAAAGTATTAGATAAATGCATTTGTTTTATGCTTGTAATTTGTCAATATTTGTTAAAATAGGTCATAGAATGCATAATTGAAGAAATTAGGTGTTTAATCAAGTCCAATAATTTAAGGGGGAGCAAAACATAGTGTGAAATTGTCAAGGGTGACAATTTATGACACTACATTTACATTCTCCATTGGTTCAATAAACAAGTACTTTAACACCCAAGCAATCTAAAAATTCCTTGTCATATCCCACTCACACTCCATTTTTTATTTTCCCCTTTTATGCAAGATCCACTTCTTCCTTATCACTTGTTGATGTTGATTTATTCATATTATAAATTTGGATACCCTAGTATCCCCTGGAACATCATCTACAAAATTGTCATCCAAGTCAAATTACTCATTCCAATCTTCCTCTGAATTATTGCCTTGTTTATTAATTTATATGGTATAAATGTTGATGTTTTAACTCCATCTAATAGATTGCAAACTTTGCTTAAATACAAAATTATGTCTCTACATTTTGATGACCTCCCTTCACCACTTTCAGGAAACTTGTTCTTGACTGACATCTCATGAAATAAAAAATGTAAATAAATTTCTGTGTTTAAGAAGGAATCATATAATATAGATCCCTAGATGTCTCCCTACTCAATATCATATATAATAATAAAGTAAAAATGACAAAGAGAAATAATATTATAACACTACAATGAAATGATCACTTACCTTCAGGTTTTTACTAACTTGCTAAATCCTATAGTTGTAACTTTCATATGATCCAAATTGAGATCTAAGAGCTAAACAAAATGTGTAAAATATTAATTAGAGTTCGATTGTATTTCTATCAATCCATATTTGCTGAATTCTACAAGATTTTTAAATGGTATAGTAATAATTTTGAAAATTTTGCATGATTATAAAATGGTGCATATAAATGTTGGGTGAGTTAGACCTTGATAAAAAACATACGTTGTAATGTTTGAGGTGATTATGGCCCTAGGATTAGCATGAAGTTATAATATTATTGGAGAAATAGTTCCTCATATATGGTGAACTTGTAATGGTATTGGAAAATATGTGGGTAAATTAATACTTACCTCCAAAATTCTAGGTGAATAACTATTAGAAAGACATAGTTTACTATGGAATTTTTTTAGATAAATGCCTCAAAAAATAAATAAATGATGGATTGAAATGCATTTGATTGATAATTCATAACATCTAGGTGATTTGGCCCCTCATTGGTTGCAATATATTCACCAAATTCAAATTTTTAGATATGAACTATTCACCAATTGATGGAGATTGACCACTACAAAATAACTTTTTCTTAGTGGTCATTCATTATGAAGTCTTATTGGCGCCTCTATGCTTTTAAATGATACATCATCTTTAGATTCCCATAGTAAATTTCCTCATGAACATCATGAACCATCTATTGGGGACCATACTAAACATGATCATTGTTTTGTCCTTATGTATTTTTACTTATGTGCATAAATATGGGAGCCAAAATATGGTGAAAATTTCATTATTATTTCAAAGAAACTTGCATTCTAGAAAATATAATGTGTACACATTATAGCATACTCACATTATGGTGCATAGACATTTTGTATAGTGTGAATGCATTATAACAAATTATGGTGCATTAGAAGTGAATTTAAGAACCTTTCCAAGATTGGTCATGAGGACCATCATAAGTCTAAGGAATCTAGTACATCCCACATGACAATATTATGTAGCACCCCTCCATTTTTCTCTTTTGTTTGAACAGTGTTCTCCTTTATGTTGTGTTTTCTGCTAGTACATGGTTACTATTTGATCGCTTTCTATAACGCAATATGATGATGCATTTTAATGTGATGGTATTTGATTCCGATGTTATCATTATGACATGCTTTAGATTAGCATTGTGCATATTCGAATTAATATTGTAATAATGCTTTTGATTTAAGTATTGATGTTAGATTCGTTAGTTTTGTAACACTGTATTGGTGAAGGGGGACGGATTGCACCACTCGCTTGCGAGCGCTTTGCGAATTCCGCGATTTCCTCTTCACGATGTGTTTCATTATGAGATATATATGCATGGTCAATATATGCTTTGTTGCAGGTTTACAGGTACAAGACATTGACTCCATGTGGTTCCACAGGTTTGAGCGTGTCCATTGCCCAACAACAACTAATTGGGAGATAGTAGCTAGGTTTTCCGTGTCAAGTCATCACCCTAGGCATAGTGTATCGTTGGTTTTAAGTCGGGTTTGGTTGCTTTAATGTTATTCAGTTTCTCCTTTGCTATTATTTAATGTCAAGTTAAAAAGGTAAATAAATGACATTAAATATTTAAATTGTGTATTAAATTAATCTAGTTTATTATGTTAGAAGATATTATTTAATTAGTTAATTAATTTAGTTTAGTTAATAAAATAATTTAATCTTGGATTAGATTGATTTTATTGATTAATTAAATTAATTGTGTTGAATTGTATTAAGTTATTCATTTTGGAATTAATAGATATTTTGTTTGAAATTGAAAAATTGAAAAGATTAAGTTGGAAAATTAAAAAAAGGTTTTAAATTTCTTTTTTTTGAAAATTTTCAATGAAAAAGAAAAGAAAATTGAGATATTTACTGTTTTGACTTTCAAAATTTAGGATGATGGTTGAATAGATATTTTGGGAGATATTTTCTTTTTTGGATGAGGATTTGGATTTTCATAGAGTTTTTTGGGGAGAATGGAAAAACTAAAAAATAGGAGAGGAAAGGGATTTCTAGTTTTTGGGTTTTGGGGATTTTGATTTTGGAGAAGCTTCGTTCGATTGCTTGGAAGGAGTTGGAATCTGTGGAAGAATCAGTGCACCATTTGGGCATCCTCTCAAGCTTTTGGAATCAGGTTCATGCTATTTAAATTAATTTTGATTTTGAAAAATTCATAGCTTGTTATGTTTGCAAAATCATGGTTTGGAAAACTCAAAAAAAGATTATGATGAAAAACCCATGTTAAATCTTGTATCAAATTCCTAAACCTCTGTTTTCAATTGTTTTTCTCAAAAATTAGGTTTGGTTATAAATGTTCATTTTAGAAATTATTTGCAATTTATCCCCCTGTCAAAAAGGGTGGATTTAAAATCCACAGGGATTTCTAGTGAAAGTTTTGTTTTAAAAAAAATTATTATAAAAAAAATAAAATTGAATAAAATTAAAACAAAATAAATTCGTTGTGTGGGGGTCACTGGGGGCTTACCCCACCACACCGCCCATGGGAGGCACAGTGGGGGAGCCGCGCCCAGCGTGTACCCCACCCAGCCGTTGCCACAAGGGACAAGTGTGTGTAAACACAACCGTCGCCCCTATTGGGGTTTCGACTGTGGTTACACACAGTCGGCCCTGTTGGGGGTTCGGCTGTGTGTGAACACAGCCACCCCAACCCTGCAGCATGGCGTGTGGCCTGGGAAAACGTGGGTGTCTTTTTCTATTTCATTTTTTTTTATTTGTAAAAAAAATATATATATAATATTTTATATATTATAATTTATAATATTAAAATATTTATAAATAATATTTTATATTATATTTTATTATATTAAAATATTAATATATATTAATAATAAAATATATATAGTTGGGTATATAAATGTAAAATATACATATTAAAATGGTTGATTAAAATAATGGCATTTTTTTTTATGTAATTGGGGGAAATTTTAAATCAATATGCAATAGTCAAATTATTGATTTTATTTTAAAAATATATATTCGAAAGGTCAAATATTGGATTTAAAAAAATAACATGTTTTAACAGTGTGATTGATGGATTTTAAAATGATTTATTCAGCAAAGGAAAATTAGTTATTTTTAAATGATATGTTTAAATCGAAGAAGTAAATGTTTATTTTATTATTATTTAAAGGCTATTAGGGAATTAAATATATGGTTTAAATTGCATCTTTTGTCTGAGAGAGACGTTATTAGATCAGTTTAATTAAGGCAATAAATTACTGAATGTTAATGAAGGAAGTGGATTTAAGAAATCCAAATATAGATTTAATTCCTGTTGATTACCCTTCTTGAATGTACTTTTCTTCTGTGTTCGCTTTGGGGAATTTGAGTAGAAGGGTTGTTAAGTCTTCCATAAGGGGTTTAATTATTTGGGGTTGTTGTACTATGTTAGTCTACTTTTGAATTGTTTTGGGTAGTGCATATAGATGTATCATGTTGTTTTACCCGAATTTTACGAACGGGGATGGTTGTGCCTCCTTTGAATTAAAAGTGGTTTATGTGGTTTGTGCCTCCTTTGGAGGGAGTGGATTATGTGTTTTGTTGCCTCCAGTGTTTGGAGAGGGTTTTGACCTCTGTTGCCTCCGGTGTTTGGAGAGAGTTTTGACTTTTATTGCCTCTAGTGTTTGGAGTGGGTTTTCATTACATGTTCCTCCTAGAGTTGGAGTGATTGTTTATCTTGTTGGTATGCCCTTTAGCATCCTTGGTGATTGGTTTTGTGTTGGTTTGTTGTCAAGTAGAAGAGTGGCTTCTGTTAGGGGCCAGAGCCCAAAGAGGTAAACTGGGAAACCTTCAGAAGTGGTTTAATCAAGTGATAACTAAATTAATGTACTTAGAAGTTAGGTAGTTTTTCACATTAATTAAGATAATTGAGTCTCGCTCATGGACGCAAGGGCTTGTATAGACTTGGGATGAGACGGGAAGGCTTGTAATGGCAAGGTCATCTATCTTGTCCTTATGAAAGGTAGTTGATTCCACATGAGTGAGTATGGGTGGTGGGATTCGGTAGAGGCCACCAAGGTAACCCATAGTGGGGGCCGGAGCCTAGGAAGATTCCTAGAGGAGACCCCATGTCGAGCTATGTGATGGCACTCTTTCTATGACAACAGTTGGTATTTGGTTTTATGTGTATGGTCTTCTTATCATACTCGATTTGTTTTATTCCAGAAAGCAATGTGACCTATGTCAGTGATGTTGGAGTTGTACTTGTATTATCCTTATGGATGTTTGGTTCATGTGTTTGGTTGTGTCAGTGTGAGTTATCCTGTGTCTAGAGGTTGATGATCTTGTCTAGAATTCCTTGTTACTATCTCCTAGCACGGGGGGTGAGCCTTTGGGTATCACATGGTTGGGTGGAACATGCACCTTAATTCCATTGAGTCATCTTCTTGTTCGTGTGGACGAGATTTCTAGTTGGAGAGCTCGTGGGATCCCGTACCTTCTTACCTTATTCTTTTAAGTTATTATTGTAATTTGATTACCCCTCTTTGTATTGAAGTGGAAGATGTAATTTGTAACCTTGTATATTGGAATTATCTCATTCGGGGAATGAGGGTTGTAATTATATTGTAAAGATTATTATTGGGAACATGTGGTTTTTCTTATGCCCTTGTTGTAATTTTATCATGTATGGAATGTATGAGTATTTAATTTGTTAAGTAATTAAATGTTATATTTTTAATTCATGTTTCTTGATTGGGTTTTAAGTAATCTCAGTCTCGTAACCTTAGAGGTTGTTGGAAATGGATAATGATCTTGCATGTTATTTGTACTTAAAAAAAAAAAAAAATAGTACGTTTGAGTAGTAATTTGCAACTTCCTCTAGGGTTGCGTGGCGGGACATTACATATTACATATAAATTCCTCAAACAACATGATAACGGAGGAAGAGTTTACATGCACACCCCATACATGCAAGCAACAATAGAACAATATGTAGTGATATGGTAGATGAGCTAAGTTCTCCAATAAAAAATATTTTAGAAATATAGGTATATAAATCAAATTGAAGACAAAAGTTGCAAATGTCACATCTTTAGACATACATGTTCTCATGATCATGATTATAACAACAAACATTTAACACATCTCCAAAACAAGGGCATGGAATGCAAGTAACAACATCTAAAAGATTAACTTTAGATACCTCTTTTGCCATTCCATGATGAAATATTATCATTATTTCTTCACATGCACAAGCATATTATCTTAGGTATAGTCCTATTTTGGGGGGTGGAGGGGCATTAAATTCTTGTGACACATAGAGACATCAATACAAATTACATTAACATTCTTGGTTATTATGATATTGCTATCAGGATTCAACCTTTGTGAGCAGTATTGGGATGGGTAACCTCCTAAGACAACCTAGTGCTTCACCTTTGTGAGCATCACCTAGATGCAATGAGTGCTAAGTGGACCATTCATTATCATGAGAGATGGGTTCTTGTGAACCACTACTCATGAAACATGGGTCAATGAGTTTGACTCGAAAACTACACGGTTGAATCTTGATAGTAATATCATAATTTGACACGTTGTGGAAAAAACCTCCTACTTATCAATTCTTGGTTATTTTACATGATTATCGTTGACACATGTAAAATGATTTTCTACGTTGCATACTTTCACTTGATTTTGCCACATATGGGGCAAGGTGTTGATTTTTCTTTTTAGATTCTACATGCTCATCTATACTCTTCTAGGGAGAAAATGGGTGGAGGCATTTCTCACAAATCCTTTCAACAAAATGGTTAACGACACAATTAAGTACTTCTTAGGTATGTATTTTTGCTTAGCTTAATTTCTATATCATGACCAAGATTCATATATGATTTTTCAAATTAAATTCTCTTCTTTATATTTGTGTATAATTTTTATCCACATTTTCTCTTTCTTTAATTTATTTTCACTCCATAATTCACATAATTCAAAGGGACACATTATTTATTGATTCTATTTTTATCTTCTACGTAGTCGCATAGATGACAGGCATATTTGCTTTAGTGAATTAGATTCTTTAGATCAAAATATTGATATCCATTTTATCACAACTCCTTTTTTTTTAAAAAATATTTGGTGCACAAATTGATTGAATACCAAATGAATTAGAAGACTCCACATTTTTCATTCAAATCCCATCTAACTTAGTTCCTGTTAGCATAACTATATTATTACATTGTCTTTGTTTTGTTTACGGGCAGTTGTGGGTAGACCGTTAAACAGTTCTCCACCGTTTTGTTAACTGCTTGCTGCTTGCCTCCCGTATTGTTTCTTTCTGCTTGTATTGCCTAGGCTCCTGCGTAAATCTGGAAAGATAGCTGACAGAAAAGCATAAATATGGTCTGGTATAAGTCAAATAAATGAGACTCCCAACGAGCTGACGATAGAGAGTAGCATCTAGATAGTTGCAAACCTTTCTCCATTGGAGTGGACGCAGGTTTACAATCTGCCATTCTAAACTTTTCCAGGAGTGTCTTGGCAGGAATTGGCTATGCAGCCTACAAGTAAAGGCAAACTGAAAACACACGCAAAATAAGTACTGGACTTACTTTTCCTATTACTGTACTGATCATGTGTCTCTTAACACTTTTTTCTATGTTTCTTCATTTCCAGAGTTCAAATAGAAGAAAAGTAAACAAAATTCAGTACTTGTTTGTAGGACAATGAGCTGGAAAGTGGTCGGTGATTAGTTTTGATATGAAAACCCTGGTCGTAACACGGCAATGGAGCATTAACTGGTTTGGGAAATGTCTCGGCGTGCAGGAATGGAAGAAAAGTAGACAAAATCGAGTACCTCTTTGAAGGACAATGAGCTGGAAAGTGGTCGCTGGTTAGTTTTGATTGGTTGCAGTATGGCGTGATATGAAAGCCCTAAATTATTTCTGCACCTGCCCCTGCCTTGGTCGTAACACGACGATGGAATGAAACGAAAGCAAACCCAAAACACACAAAATGGAGGTAATTTGTGTACCATTGGATTGAGACGTTTTAGACGTTTCACACTATTTTCTCTGTCTCTTCATTTCCCCTGCTCAAATAGAAGAAAAGTAAACTTTGGTATGCATTGTCCTTTTTTATGGCTTTTGATATCCATTTTTTTGGGGTGTTGAGTTTTGTTATAGCATGCTATCCCTTTTTATTTGCATATAATCTATTTTTATTAGTACACTTGTCTATGTTTTTTTTTTTAAACAATCATTTTCTTATTCAAATTCAATTTTTAGCATATAAGATTAATTTTGAGGTATTTAAGATTGAATTTACAATTTAAATATTTCAATTCAATTATAAGACTTCTACTTTTTCTTACTAGCTATTGTGAGTCAACTTCATACATGTTTGTGTGAATAACTACTTTGTTTTGACATTTAAACACATTCATTTGTATAATTAATTAATATAGATGATCATCTAGAAATGAAGAGAATCAAACAATTACAAGGAGAAATATTTAGAGTACACTTCACTTTTTTCAAAGGGAATAAACTCATCATATGATAGTCCACATATATACCGCTTGTATATTGATGAATGTTGTCTTTAAATCTTACACACTCCCATCTTTACAAGTCATTTAGATGCCAAACATCAAAGACAATGAGATTTGGTAAAATTTATGAGTAGTTCAGATTTACACATCCAAGATCAATTCTACTAAAATTCAATTTGAGCATGATGCTTTTGAGGTGAAACCATCAAGAATTAGGGATTTACATAGAGTTTGAGATAGCAAGCATACCAAAGACATAAAATTCTAGACTATAATGAATTTATTCTATGCATCGTCAATATCATCTTCTCATTATTAGTTTTAGAATTAAGTTCCTCTTTCCCTTGCATTTAGTTTCTAAAAATAGCATTTCAATTGGCACTTATTGCTCTTACTTAAGTCTAGGTTAATTGTGTGCATATTGATTCAATTTATTTAATTAACAAAGAGCTATGTAAAAGTAATTTTCTTCACTTATATTTAAAAGTGATTGGATTTATTTAATTGGCCTAGAGTTATTTAATTATCACTCCTAGCTCTTACTTCAATACACTCACTATTTTATAATGAAACTGGGCATCACGAGTCTAGTTTTTTAAACTCAAGCATTTAAAATTCATATATATGCTACAAATTATGAAATGATGTAAACTAACAATATGTAGATATTTTAGTGTACTTTATGGTTGTACTTTTTAATAAAAAAATAATTCTGTATAGTTTTTAAATTAAAACTATCATTACTAAGTAATTGCTAATTTTTTTGATAAAATGTGTTTTTGATTGGATGTCAATTTATTTGTAACAATTTCATTTTATTTTTGGCAATTTATTTTTATATTGTGAACTTGAAATTTTAATGCAAGGATATAAAGACTAATTTTGATAAATATATATTTTAATAAATGTCTAAAGGCACATCTTTAAAACATGTGCTAACTTGGATAGAACATCAAACGTTTCTAAGAATATTAATAAAACAATAAAACAATAAATATATCAACTCAACAAAGATTTCATCCTCTAATATAGTTAATTTTTTAAATTTATTTATCCAAAAATTATTATTTTTTGGGTACTTGGAATCAACCTTAGCTTTTGGGGATGGTGATCTACATGTTATGAAAATAAATATAAAAATTGATAGTTTCAATTGAAATATAATACAATATATATATATATACTATCCATGTTAAGATTTATAAAAAAGGTATCTTTGGATTTTTTAAAAAAATATTTATATACACAAGTAGAAGTGGGAAGAACACTAAGATTCTTTAAATATTAAAAAAAAACAAATTTACACCAAAGTGATTCCACATATGCATTTACTAGACACTTTTGATTGAAATTCTTTCTGTCTAGATATATTTTTGCTAGAGCATATTTTTGGATAAAAATATATTTTTAATAAAAATACTTAAAGTTGTGCATGTTAAAAATCTATTTAAAAGGGTGACATTGTTTTGAACTTTCATCTGCATCCTGAACCAAAGACAATGTCGACACCATCCCAAAAATTTATAAAATTTATTTACATTTGTTCTCTATTTTCTTGGCCCTAATGTGAATAACTAATCTTGGAGAATTATTTTAATGAGCCCCTCACAATACCTTGGCCAAAAATTGAATTGTGTTTAATATCCAATTCATGCACTTGAATTCATGTCCTTGGTTCCCTATGTTATTGTTTTATGGCCCCTTATGCCTTGCTAGAGCTCAAAATGGCTCCTCTATGTCATATTAGGGTCCATTGTATTTGTGTTCTCGATATGAGGCTTTTACTAAGCTCAATTTTCATGTTCATGGTAACTTGTAAAAATCCTAAGTCCTTATTTGGTATCTACTAGTTTTTATAGTGTTCTTGTATCCCTTTTTAGTCGTACAATTTAATATTCTATTCATTTGGTGATTTTTTTGGTCGATAGAAAGCTTTAAACTAAAATATTATCAACAATTGGCTTGGAAAAAAGTTATCTTTGCAACAAGTAGTGGGTCTTGATCTGATTGTCTCTCCACTCTCTCTTGGAACTTATCACCCCCATCAAGGTCCATTCTAGTAATACCTAATGTGACAATTTTATTTGTAATTTGGTGGCAATCTTAGGTGGAGGTGTCAAGCTCCAATTTATAGAGGTGTGTGTGTTGTTGGTTAGTGAGTTAGAAGGTGTGAGTTGGTGTTATGCTAAGACTATGCATAGAGGCAACATGTGGCCAAATATTATAGGCCAACCACAAACACATAAATGAGATGAAACAAATTTTAATGTTGTGATTTACAAGGATTGGTTTTGTAATAGGTTAATAATATAGATGTGAAATGTGGAGGGTGTTTCCATTCTTTAAAGTCAAAGTTCTAGTTGGTGGGGAATTAGATGATTGACTCTAGCCTATCATTTACTTGTACATGCATTTCTATGAAGACCTTTGTAGTGCCCTATAATCAAAGTGAGTTCTTTTATCATTTTCATGACTATTGGAATGTTTATAAATGATTTCTCAAGAAATAGATGACATGACATCCCTAAAAGATGCCTTATGACCTCTACAAATATTTTCTTTCACAAAAAGGAACCTATAGCAATTTTCCTTGCCTATTCAAATCTATGCTTAATTTATTGATGTAATACATGAGGGTTGAGTATAGGAGATATACTATTATCATGTGTATTTTTAAGCTAATGTAGAGACCATGAGAGATACAAATGTAATTTCATTTATTTTAATTAGGGGTTGGGTGGATTTTTTCCTCTATATGTACTTGGTTTCCTCTCTTAGCTAATTCTAGAGTGTTAACTCTTGTAGTTCAACATATATTTTCTTACACTTTCATATGTTTCAAGTCAAAAAAATATATTGGAATGGAAAAACCATTTCAAGGCTTGAGTTCCTCCATAATTGTCTAGAAATAATTAGGGGATAAGTATGTGTCCTTGAGGCTCCATTTGATAGCCTAACTATTATACATGATTAGTTAGTCCTTGATGAGAATTGTAAAACTATTTCAAAGCTTTTGAGTAAATCTTTTTTCAATGCAACATATGGGATGCTTTTCAATTATAGACAATTCAAGTATACCTATCTACAAAAGTAAATATGATTGATCTAAATTTATGCATTTAGATGATTATATAACTAGTCTTATGATATTCCAAGTGCATGCATAGTTCTCCATACATAGAATTACACATGTTTTTGTAATTGAGTCCTTAAATTTCACTCTATTACCCATGTGATAAAGGCACCAATCTATGGAGACTAACCCTTTCACCACAATTTAAAATATATTTAAATATGATTACTTCTACATTTATTTAGTATTAGTTTCAAGCCCTACCAATATTCGTAATCCAAATTTGTAACTTTGTAAAACCCTATTCAATATTATGGTTGATTTATCTTCAAATAAATATGTATGCTCTAAGAGTTCTAGCTTTTTTAGTCATGTTATACAAAGTTGTGTTAAATCCTAAGAGAAAATTTGACTACTAAACTTCCAGAATAGATTTATGTATTTTGGATTTGAATTGCACATGATCTAGGAAAGTTCAAGGGTAATCATTTGGAGTGATACAAAAAAAAAATCACATCTTTTGGTGGATTTGTAAATCTATTATTTTTATCTTCTCAATAGATGTATGCATGTTTATTTCATAATAATCAGTATAATGCAAGCTCAATGATAAAATATTGGGTTTGACTTATACACTAGGTGTAGTTAATAAAGATCCAAATGTGTTATTTTTATTTCTTTATGTCCTACTAAAAAATATCCAAGAATATCCTTTGAGGTCTTAGAAAATATTAAAAAAAAAAAAGATCCATGCTTTATTAGCAATTGGTCATTTACCTACTCTAGTCCAATCTCTTTCCTCTTTGTCTAAGTTGACATAGATCTATTGGCTTGGATATTAAGTGTTTATTGTTGAACATCTAGAATAAGTATTCTATGAAACCATAATAAAATCCATCTAAACATTATTACAATTCTAACAAAATCAACAAGAGAGAACATAGAAACAAATCAATTCAACCACACACATGAACACTAGGATTTTTACGTGGAAAACCCAAGGGAAAAAAACAACGGTGAGAGTTAACTCACAATATATTATATTCGAATACAAGATATTGTAGGGCTCATTGCCAAGACTCACTATCCTTAAAAGTCTTAGTGCCTAGATATAAAAGATGGCTAACCACCAAGATACAAAGATAGTGGCTCACTACCAAAAGATTGAACTGATAGAATACACCTTCA
>VDFB02248472.1:0-14944 GCA_007258455.2 Sequoia sempervirens | reverse complement strand
GTTTTGCACAGCTGAAAAAGGCATGAAAAAAAAGATCTAAAGCAAACACCATTACCAGGTGTAAAGCTGAATTCCTATACTTGGCCAAGAGTCCCTGTCTCAGACATGATAGCCCTGAGAAGTGGTATTACCAGCAACAAGGTTTACTTTTATTTCCAAAACTAGGAAACAACGGTGATTATAGATTTCTTCATTCTTCTATATTGCATACTATACAATGAATCTAACTATGATAAATGTTTATGCAGATAAAATAGCGTAAAAATTGAGAAATGCTCCGAAACTTGCAATTTGAAGCAACCTATTTTATTTTGAAGCTTATTTAAAACACAAATCCAAGTTGGTATAAAATAGTGGCCCAAATGAGACAACATGAAAACAAGTTTTCACATAGCTTCAAATCGGGCCCTCCTTCTAGCGCCATTTTGTGGATGCTAAAATCTGCAAAATGTGGTTAGAAATCTAATAATAAAATCTGCAGAATCGTTAGTATTTCAACAACAAATCAAAATATTTAACATCCTTATGAAATAATACATCATGTTCAAAATGAAAATAAATGACAAAATATCTAAAGCAAAAGCATAAGAAAACATGATGCAAACTATCTCATATTGGATTGGTGTCACATGTGCTAGTGACCCTTTCCCAATCCTTGATTAATAGCTAAAATGATGAAATTGCTATAGATGATGGAGATGATGGAGTGAAATGGACAAGATAAAATCTCAAATGAAGAGAGTGACCTTGCAAGATTGTGGAGAGATGGTGAAGGGTTTGATAAGAGATGAAGCCTCTATTTTATATATTTTCAAATGCTAAGAGTGTTGAAAATGGACCAATGTGGGACTAAGATTTAGACAAATGAAAGGACACTTGTCAAGTGATGATAGGTCAATGGTTGTGCAAGATTAGGGAAATGTGCCCATGAGAGGGAGAATTTAAATTCAAATTTGAGAGTAAATGCTAAGTGGGGGACAAGAAAATGAGCAATAAATGGACTGTTGGAGGGACAAATCAACTTGCCTTTGAATTCAAAATTGAGGGAATATTCCCCATAAATGCCATGTTGATGGAAAATCTTGATTTAATAAACAATAAATTGATTTTTATATGTGCAAAGTGGCTAGATCTAGATAATGCAAGTGGATGGGATTAACATTTAATCAGGGTTAGATTAAATAGATGATGATTATGCTGGATTTTAATGCTGATTAGGTGAGTTGATCTTAGATTTAAACATTTGATTTATTTAAATCAAAAAAGGATGAATATGATTTTGGATTTGATTTAAATAAAGTCCTACTTATTTTCAATTAAATGGATGATGCAAGATGAAGGTTGAATGATAATGTTTATTTGATAAAATGACCTAGGAAATGAGATTATTTAATGAATACGAAAGTGATGAATGGGCCTAATGTGAGACCTAATTTGATGAATCCGGATTGAAAGCATAATGTTAATTGTGCATGTCTACATTTTATTGCCCCTCTTTGAAGTAATGTACTTGTTGTAATTGGTTCAAAGAATAAATCTACGCGAATCAAAATTCTTAAAAGCTTAATTTTTCGATGCCCCAAATGAAAAGTACATTGGTACATTACCCCCTCGAAAGATTAAGCGAAAAGATTCGATTTGAGGGTCGATCTCGCGATAAAGAGTTTCAAAATGGGTGGTTATGGATGATGAAGCAAAGATGATTTCAAGATGCTTAGAATAAAAAATCTATATTATTCTAAACAACTTAAATGATGATATGATATGAGATGGATGAGATTGATGATGGATATGCTGTGATTATGCAATGGATGATTTATGAGATGCTTAGATCCAATGATTCATATTATGATGATGATGCAAATGCACGGCGTGAAATGATCGCTGTTTCCTATTATGCATGATATGAATGATATGTGGCATTCTACGCTCGATGCAAGGAAGTGAATGCATGATGGATGCATTGGTGATGCCTTGGTGATGTTATGTTAGCACGGAAATGAGATGATGACAAGAGGATCCAACAAGTCCATGATCTAACAAGACTTTAATAGAGATGATGATGATAGATAGATGGTGATGATGATGATAAATGATGATGATTTGCTTATCAAGGATTGGGATTTAAGGTCAATTATTTATGTTTGATAACACGCCAAGCACTCCATGCACTTCAAGGTATAAAGGACCAGATAAGCGTACTTAGTGTGATGGACTTTGACTTTGACAAATAGATAGAGTATTCTTGTTCATCTGACATACACGGAAACCTTGCTAGGGCGCATCGCCTAACAAAAGCCAAGTATTTGCCAAGTTATATTATAAGAGCATCCAAGAAGCACAATTTAAAAAATACACGATCGCTGTCTCTATTCCTATATATCTCTAAATCCTTCATCTCGGAGATCAGTGAAGAGGTCCTTGAATGATGTTAAACCAAAGAAAGATCAAGTACACAAACAAGCCAATGTTCTTCATACCTTTAGCCAAAGTGGATGTGTTTTATAGGATAAGAATCCAAGGTGATATCCAAAATGATGCCCATTGTCTAACGTATATATCCTAGACATGCATTGTATAGGATGATGATGGTTTGATAAGTTGATTGATAGGCTATTGATATAAGGTCGCATTGACATTTCAAAATGATCAAGACTTTGATTTTGTTTTAAATATTTGTTGCTTCAATTTTGATTTTAATTTATTGAAGTTTTGCTTTGGCCGACCAAGCGCATAGATTGTTTCTATTTGTACAAAGCGATTTTAAAGGTGATGATCAATTTATTATGGATGATTGATTATTGCGGATGCAAGCGAGATGAGATGGATGGATTTTTTTCAAATATTTGGATGTTTTTGACATTTTAAAATGTTTTTCGGCTATTTTTGGATTTCGATGTTTTTCGAATGTTTTCAGATTTTGATGTTTTTTGAATGTTTTTGGATTTTGATGTTTTTCGAATGTTTTTGGATTTTGATGTCTCGGGGGCTGATCAAAGATTAGCCTTGCCTATGTTCAAGTTCAGAGACGACGTAGTTCAGATTCCAATGTTTTTGATGTTTTCTACTTTTTTGAGTGTTTTTGGATTTTTTCAATGTTTTGAATGTTTTTTGATTTTTGCATGATTTTGACGATTTGGATATGGATGTGTATGATGATATCAATTCTCTGTTTTGGGATTTTGTTGAAAACCAAGCTAAGGTTGATTGATTGAATCGATGGATTGACGATGATGATAACATTGTTGGGGATACACAATAATGCAAGGATTTGATTGATCAGGATTGATGACGATAACATTGTTGAGGATGCACAACAATGCAAGGATGGATGGATGGATCGAGATTGATGAGGATAACATTGTTGAGGATGCACAACAATGCAAGGATAGTGTTAAGCAACACAAGGATTGGGAAAGATATCCCCAAGATGATGATGTTTTGATTGGATTTTGATTGATCATGATTGATGAAGCTTGATTTGAAACAAAAGATGTTTGGATGATTTGATGTGACATTTGATGTGCGAATTAGATGCAACTGATATCGATTGTTTGGATCGATGTTCGATGAATGATGAAGATTGATAAGGAACATCTTCTTGTCAAAATATGCCATGGGCTAGTGATACAAATGCTTTGACCACTTTTATTTCATGTTTGCCAATATTCGGATTGCCACATAAGTCAGAGGATATAGATCAAGTTTTATTCCCGAAGCAAGATGTATATATCTATCCCCAGTGTCTAGCAATGTATGGAATGTGATGGATGAATGCTTAGATAAGTGTATGGATGGATGGATATGGATAAGCATGCAAAGGATGCCAAGGATTATCTTGCGAGAAGATACAATGTTTAGATAAGGGATGCTCATTTGGATACTGCTTCATGTCTCAAATAACACTGGATAGGATAGGATCCATGAAAACGGCCCATGTCAAGATGTTTTACCGTAAGCAGGTATAAAGTGTGCCCCAAATTTCACCAAGATCAAGATAACTTGGACGACCGATGCAGATGGATGAAAATGGATTGGATCAATGGTTTATGGATGAATGGATTTATTATGGATAAGATGGATAAAATGCTTGATTTATTATGGATGGGATGGGATGCTTTCATTGGAAGTGGTGCACGTAGATGCTTGATTCCACACATGACGCCTATTTGCCAGGTTTTCATCATGGTCTTGCCCAAAGTGCCGCCCATGCGGTTTTCACTATATGACGATTTTTCTTTTTACTGTTTTCAATCCTTTTTTTGATTTTTTATTTTTTATTAATATTTTTTTGCTTTTTTTTTAAAAAAAAAAATTTCTAAAAGATTTGAAGCTCATGCTGAACCATAAGGTGTTGCTGATATAGATGCCCCTATCATAATGTGCCATCGGAATCCTTCCTAAAGAAGTTGCTTTGTTAAGATATGTGCACTTGAATGGAACTTTTGGGATTCTTGATCTGCTTCGTTGATACTAGAGTTGACTTTGTCTTTGTGTGCACATCGCGATAGAGTGCCTTCAAAATCCTTATGATGAAGGGTCGTTGCCAATACATGGTCAATGTGAGAATTGGATATCATGCGTGGAGGCATGGATGGAGTGTGCTTAGGGATAAGAGATTGGCTGACAGTTTGGAACCTTTAACTCCTAAACTTGGGAAGATGTGAGTAATGATGGATGGATATGAAGTGTGCGTGAATTAGGACCAACTAGTTTTGATATAATTTTGTACATTGCTTTCTGAAAAGACTACTTTTTTCTCTTTTGTGGACATTCTTGATGGATACTTTTCCCTTTTTGATTTTTCCCCATAGTTTCTCTGACTAATGGAGTGTGATAGGGATGATCTTTCTTTGTATTCTTTGGTATCCATATGTATTTGATTTGTCCATTATGCTTTGCTGCTTTTGCTTTGATAGCGTTCTTCATTCTTTGATTCAAGTCTTTATTTTGACGTTGGTCCCAATTCATGGATGGGGTGATGGGTGGATGAAGATTCATGGCTTGGCTGGTTGTAGTATTGGAAATGGTTTCACCATAAAGATTCTTCGTGCTCCCTATGTTGATGTTTACTTGAGACGAGGTTGCCCCTAGTATGGTGGTAGTAGCACCTTCATTCCTTGATTTTGCTTGCTTTGAGGTGTTTTGTTTAGTAAATGTGCTCTGACGAATGACCACTGTAGATGACATTAGTTCAATTTGCTGCTTGGCTAACTTTGGATGTTTTATCTAACTTGTTTCCTTAAGCGGATAATGATGGATATCTTTATTCATGATGTCCTCAATATGAGTTTGGGACATTTTCAATCCTGATGTTGACAACTCCATTTGATTGTAGGAATTAATAATCTACTCTTTTTGTGTAACACAATCTTGTTCTAGATGAAGATCATCTACGTGTCCACCCGTAGAAAGCATCTCATGGGTAGATGGAGTAAGTGCTATGTGGATATTATCGTCTTGCATAGATAAGAAAGTATCCATTAGATTATTGTAGTATCTTGAAGATACAAATTCTTGATCTTGAATGATTTCAGAGTTGCTTTCGATATGCTTTGGATCAAGGTCTTGACATGGGTCAATTTCAAAGGATGTATCACTTACAAATGGTGCTTGGATATCTTCATTAGACATGGTAGGTGGTTCAACATCCTCAAGTGTCGAGTTTAGGGTTCCTTTAGTATCTATAGCCATGAGGTCGAAGGATGTCAATATGTCTTGGGAAGGACCATTGCTAGACTTTGGTGAAGAATTTTGATTATGTTTTGGAATAAATTCTCGAGATATATCCTCTAACTCATTAGGTGATGTAGAGACATTTATTACAATCACGTTTTAAGTTCTGGCTTCTGATGGTATTTTACCATCTTCATTGATCTATAGAACTCCGACTGCCTGCAACAACAAAGTATGGTGATTTAAATGTTACCGGGCCAGATATCTACCGAGATCGCGTCAGCCTCGCTATTCATTATTGTCGGGCAATTATTTAGGCAGCTTTTGAAGCTAAATTGAGTGATTACGCAACGAATAAGCGGTATTATTATTCCCGGAATGCCCATGGTTCTGCCATTCTCCAGCTGATGTCAAATGCGGAAAGCACATAATGTTGTCACTTATTGCCCTTTATTCTGTTTTACACTCATCCTTTACCGGAAGTGCTAACTAATGTTCTTATCTTCGCATGTAAATTTACTCATATTTTTCACGGCAGTCGTACAATTTCCATATATGGCCAAAAGAAATGGGTTATAATAACTTATGTACCGCTTTATGTCTTTCATTCAACGCGAAAGTTTATGGCGAATGGGCACGCCCCTACACGGTAAAGTTACCAAAGTGCTATGGAAATGGCTGCCACTATGTATGATGTCTCCGCAACTAATAGGACAAAAGATAATTTCACCCATGCAATGCCAGGCGGACAATTCATGATGCCCTGTGGCTAACATTTTGTGGTATGTTATAACGCTCGACTACACTTTAACAATATTTAATTTTATGAAGTAGATATCATGCATGTTTTTAAAATAATCTATTCATTATATATAATTATAAAAATTGACATATTTAATCCAATTATATATGATCTTGCAGGTCTTCAAACAAAGGGAAAATTTGCATGTCCAATTTGTGGTCCAAAGATGAAATCTCATCATTCAACAAGTTTAGGAAAGCAGGTGTTTGATGAGTGTAGGCACTTCCTCCATATAAATCATAAGTATCGAACTACTGAAAAAAAAAATTTCAATGGGAAAGAGGAGACTACATCAAAACCACGAAGAATGTCACCTCATCTATGGAAGTTGGAATTTAATAGAATTCATTGTCAAGGTTATACATTGGATCAAATTGTTTATTTATCATATATGATATGTTTTGAATTTATATTTTTATATTATGTTGTTTTTACTCATGTTGTAATTGACAATGATTGTCGTTGTTAATTTGTTTAACTTATATGCTTCATGAAGGTCGTCAAGGCATTAATGGCCGGCTTCCACAGGGACTAAAAAGTTATCCCAGACAATTTAGTAGGTTGCCCTACTATGAGCAGCTACAAATTGTGCATTTGTATGATATAATGCATATCGAAAAGAATATACCGTAAAACATTATGGAAAATATTGGATGGAAGGTATGACAAAGAAAAAATTATCAAAATTTGTAGTGACATTCAGGAAGCCAATCATGCAATGAAAAATGTCATTCAATTAAATAGTGATAGAGACCAAATTAATATAAGTTCCCTTCCTTGGTTATTAACAAAGTAGAAAAGCAATGCTATAAAAGAAGTCATACAGACGGTATTACCGCTAACATAAACAATATAATAACAAAGAAAGGTGAATTTTAATGGATGAAAATGCATGATTGATACACCTTCATTAAGGTAATTATTCCGCATATGATATACACTCTGTATAATGCAGCCGTACTTTTAGTGTATTGTGCTTTACTACTTTGGAAAAAATAATGAAAAGATTCATTTTATAATTGTTGCAAGACGCTCTACCTCTATCTCTCCCGTGACAACTTTGACAACAATGTCACACGCTATATATGATCTTGAAAATACATGAGGTAAGTAGTGAGATTTTTTCAATTCCCGTGATAATATCTATAATTTCCATTTGTTTTAATTGTTATGTAATATACTATATATTTTTGTTAAATCTTGTTAATATATTTGCACCCTGAATCACTTGTAGATGGTTGTCATCTAAACAAATCCATAAAGAAGATATAAATTATTGAAAGAGAAAAATTGCCTAATGCGAAATACAAAGTGCTACCTTCAACATTTTTCAAGAACACTCACCTCATACACTGTTGAGGAGATTGAATTGTGTGGACCTCGCATACCGTCAATGTGGATGGTTGAGTCACTTGAAATTTTTGAAGGCTTTGGTTAGACAAAGAGCACATCCTGAGGGTTCTATGGTGGAGGGATATATGGTATACCAGACCATGGTGTACATTAGTGAATATCTTCCTAAGTTTTCAGCAAAGATCCATTTAGATCGCATTTGGGATCGCAACTAAATTAAAAAATTCGAAGGGGAGTACCTGTTGGGGAAAGGTAGATTGAAGAAAGTGAGAGGTAATTATAAGATGGTCATGGAGATTAATTGGAATGCATTTTACATATAGTTTTTATGTATATTGTACTTATTTAATTTTTAATCTTTAATATACATCAATTATAAATTAAGGTCATGTACTATGGTATTTAACTAATTATATGTCATTTGTGAATTTCAATTTATTTTGGTATAGTTGGTCAAAAGTGGGATGCACTAGATTTGTACGTTGCCAACAATCTTGATTGGATGACGGTATGGATTGAACGATGTCAACAATTTGGTCACACATTAACATGGGAAGGTGTGGCTTCATTGGTTAAAGAAGCTCATCGTAATGGAGATTCCAATGTTACACAAAGGGAAATTGATTTCAGCATATATTTAAGAGATAAAAAGCACGATAAACATATTAATCACCCATATTATTTAATCATTTCAATTATAATACTTGGCTATATATCTTGAGATTGTTTCTGCATTGCCATCTCGCCAAGAATAAATATGTTTATCACCTGACGATATTGCAATAATTTTTACATGTTTGACATATTGCAAGTGAAACACCACAAGGCTATGTGGTGCAATGGTTGTAAATTTTGAATCAAAATGCTGGATGACATGAAGAAAACTTGTGATTCTAGTATAATTACAGTCTTTCAGGTGATTAATGTTTCATCTAGAAGCGACATACATCCAGAAGTCTCAAAAAATTGATACTATGGGATTTTGGATGATATACTTAAGTGTGACTTCAAGTCCTTCAGATTAATTTTGTTTGTCATCCTATGGCATAGGCTACGATTGAATGAAAATGATCCTCGAGAAATTGCTACCTACGATAATGGATTTACCATGCTTACCATAAGCGATTGAGCAAGTCGAAATGAGCCCTATGTTCTTCCAAGCCAATGAGCATGCATTTCACTGGGAGAGTTCCGGTGTAAACCCGCTGGTCATTTGTTGTTAGACATGATCCAAGAGGAAGGCCGGTAAAGTATAATGTGGTGGAAGAAGAAGATACTGAAGAACTAGAAGATGATGTAGATGATGATCAAGATCAACGGCTAGTTGATGATGTCCCTGACGAAGATGTCGAAGAGGAGGAACTAGATGATGATGATGTAGGATTTAATGTTCATGAAGATGACATCCGTGTGGATGATGACATTATCGAAACTGATATCGATGATGATGATGATGATATGAACAATCCTTACAATGTTGAATCTGGATCGGATGATACAAACAAAGAGTTGGATGAAGAAGAAGATCAATGACATTGAAATGTATAAGTTACTTCACTATATTATCCATTTGATATTAATTTCTTAATAGAATTATATTTGACTTATGTGGTTACATAATTAATTGATGATTTTTTTAATTTTTATGCCATTACATGATTAATTTAATGATGCACTTTTTAATGTTTGAAAGGTCAAAAAATTAAAACATTTCAATAGTGATGTTAACAACCTTGAAATTAGTGTGTTTTATGTTTCATGTGATCATAAAAGATTAAAAAGTCACTTGTAGTGTGGTCAAGTTTAGTGGTTGACGGTATGTTGGTTCTTTTTACAATGTAAACTGTGCTTCATTCTAATATACCAAGGGAATTGCCACCTGTTCCATGCCTTTGAAGGACCTAGGACCAACCGATGAGGACATTAAAATCAGAACTTTGGGCTCTGGTGAAGACCCTCGAGGGTGATCCCTTAATGTGTTTACAACCTCTGCAACATTATTATAAACAACATTAACAATAGCAGATGATCTCACTTAATATCTCAACACGATAAGATAATAACAACTAGAATTGGCTGTTCATAGACAATATCAACTATCTGGAGCGTGAGATAACTAAACACAATCCATTGTATAAGATAGTCAATGATTTGCAATTTGTAGCAAGCTCTAGGCAAAGACAAACAAATACTGAACTACACGAATAATTACAACTTAGATAAGTGCCATATATCCATTACAGGAGTCAAATTCATAAGCATCTAGGAGGTTTATAATGATTTATCACATCACATATAAGATCCCCTCGACAATATTAAAATATAATTTCTACCTGTGCATTCTAACACAAGACTACTTATCAAATCCTTATACAACATACATATCCGCCTATAATCCCATCTAAGCATTTTGATTAATTCTTGAATTAAAGCTAAAATAGAATCATACACACCACAACAGTGAGATGGATAAAACAACCCTTACTTATTTCATTCAAAGTTCAGATATGCATGTACAATGGACAGACATGAGCTTGAATTTTCATTTCAACTCAAATGCTAGTACTGCTATACAACATTAAATCCCTATGAACTCAAAACCTGTTACATAATGACTCAAAACCTAAATTTCATTTCTCTAAAACCATCAGACTTTACAATTCGCTCTGCAACTTCACCTAGACTCGACAAAAGTTATCTAACTTGCTAACCCGTACTTCTGGCCTTGAAATCCTTCTTATAGAAAATGAAGGAGAAAATAAGCACTGGGCTAGAAAGTACACCTATCACTAGTCAATTGGAGCACCTGGTGATATTCCAAAATTTGTTATGACAACCACCACCTTGAAAAATATTCTTGTTCAAAAATTGTTACAACAATAATAATTCTGGAGCATATTCTCATTCATCATGTCGGCGGAGGAAGGTTGATGCAATAACAAAAAACCATGTGAAACCCACGCCAAGAAAGTCATCCATACAAAACTAGAAATGTTATAACCGCAACATCTGATTTGCCACCTGTCGGTAGCCCACTCTTTTTACTCATCATCATTCAAATACTTAGCCACCCACCTCTGGTATTCTTCGTCAATTGGCCAGTCAAAATCAATCACCTTTTTACCTTTGTACTATAAAGCAAATACTTTACCGCTACCTGATTAGCATCTCTTTCAAAAGATTCCAAAAATGAGCCGGTACCAATAATATTATCCATACAATTTACCGACAAATCATAATCAGAGTCATCACAAATTATTTTAATTTGATTATTTATGACTTTACTTGTTTGATCCTGCCATTGTTGGAGTGTTCTGATTTCCCCCTGCTCATCAGTTATATCAGGTAACAGTGTGTTACCCCAATCATTGAAGTTCTTTACCAACTCCTTAATCTTCCTACTTAGATCATCTGGTAAGGTCTGAAAACTTTGCAATGATTTAACTAATATATAAGTAGGCTTCAATGATTGGGGCCTGTTATTTGCATCAAACCTTGAGGCTTTAGTCATAACATCTAGATTATTTTCCCTAGGGATCCACTTTTGAATTATTGGAATCACTATCTCCTTATCCCTATCAATATTATTTATTGCTTCAGATAGCAAAGAATACAAAGAATGTATAGAGGGCAGTTTATTATACACCTTTTCATTTAAATGCTCTAAAACAAGAGTAACAATTTCTTTTTCTTTTGAAAGAAAACCCTCCTCTTTTACTCTTAGTGATGTCTGTAATTGATCAATTTCCTGCATGAGCTGCTTCTTTGTTGGATCAACAAAGCACTCTGTTTGTTCATCGACTTGTTCTAGAGGAGGGGTAAGAGCAGGATTTTGAATAGGAGACCCTGGTGTAGAAACATTTGGAGAAGCAGGAGGCATTGACCCTACTGTGGGAGGTGATGTGCTGGTTCCTGGAGCATTGGATGTTTCCCCAGTATGTCTATATTTGAACCTTTTTACTTCAGTTTGTAGCTCAACATTCCTTTGTTGCATTTTACTATATTCTTTAATTAAAATGTTATACTTCTCCATTAGGCTCTTTCTTTCAACCTCCTCCCTTTCAGCAGTCTTTTGGGCCAACTTGGCCACATTCACAATTAAGCTAATGGCTTCAGTTGTTGTAGTCTCTGAAGCCCTCTTTATTATTAATCCTCCTTTGAAATTTGGATTAATATCAGCAATGTCTGACTTTCTTCCTTGTGGAGCCAATGCCCAAATTGCCAATGTCTCATATTCTTCACTAAAGGCAGAGTTTTGTAATACTGCCTTAACTTCTTCTTCAGAATCTTGAAAAGGATTCTTGGACTTCATAATGGCATGGAAAGCCACTGCATCTGTGATGTCCCATTCAGTGAAAATCAAAACACCGGCCTGATTCACTAGTTGTCTTCCTTCTTCAGGAGTCATGTTTTTGAACTCTTCCATTAGTTCAGCTTTCACTTCTTCATCATTCTCCTAATCTAACCTGTCAGGCCTTAGTTCTCTTCTCCTTGCATTTATTTTGATATTCCTCAAATTTTATCCTCCACACCAATTGCAAGAATACATGAGTCTTTACAAATGCATTGCCATCTAAGAACTCCTTGCAAGCCTCCATTCTTGCATCTTGCACACTCTTACCCTTCATATCCAAATTGGATAGAACTAATTCAGTTGACCTAGGAGGGGATGACATACCAACCTGCATGTCTTGATCAGTAACAATAATTTCATCTGTGAGATCTTCAGGTAGGTGATTAGTTCTTTGCCTCTTAAGGCTTGGCTCAGGTGGTGGTGATGGGGGACTGCGCTTTAGTGAAGATTTGAATTCAATGATTTTGACAGCCCCAGGTACTTTGAATTTTAGGCCTGGTCGTGAAGGCACCTTCATTATTTTCTTCCTTTTTCTGTCTACTTCTTCCTCATAACTGTCAGTATCCCTTTTCCTCCTATAGATGAGCCACCTTTCTGTAGGCTGACATACTGGCCTTGTTTCAATTGGCATATCACTTTGTTTTTGCATATCCAGACTTAGCCTTAAATTTATCTTTCTGGTTGTCAAGGTGTCCATTATCTCCTTAAAATTATTCATTAAAAAGTCAATTCTCTTGTGGTATGGAGTGAATTCCATCAATGGATCATACATCAGATCCATTTCATGCATAATATCTAGTAGCTTACTAAAAGTTATCCACTTTTTCTTGTTCAATTCTTATCTATTTAAATCAAATTCATTCCTGATCAGGTCCTCAGGGAATTTGAACTCATGTACAAATTTTCCACCTTTTATTCTTTGTCTGAAAAGAGCAAAGAAACCTTTAGGATCATGTTGTCGCCTTGGACCAAATCTCAAATGGTAATCAACAAAGAATTTGTCAAAATGTGTCCAGCCTCCCTTTGAAAATGTAAAGTCAGACACTACTGTATAATCAGGGAATAATGTTCCCTTCCCCTTTCCAGTTAGGTTATCTTCATGAATACACCCCATCTACCACATAACTGCAAACCCTAGTCTTGCGGTGGTACATTGTATGGCAAGATGTGAGGCCCGGAAATCCATAGATAAGACAGTACGACTGATATGGGATAATGTCACCCCCAGTTATGTAAAATCCTCAATTCTTGTTTCCTCTCCTTTGGCCTAAGGAAATCATGCAGTTCCTGAGGGATCCTAGGTACATTTACCATCAATCTATCCCTCAATCTTGTAGCAAAACAATTATCAAATTGCACATAACTGGTGCTTTCCTTATTATAGGACAAATCTGTAGCCCATATTTGTACTAGCAATCTTTCTCCATTAATTGATTGTCTTAAGTTTATCTTCTCAGCAAAGAAATTAGCATTCCTAAACAAGAACATATGCATCAACATGGAATACCAAAAGAATTGAGTACCATTATCACCATTCTGCAGCTTCGACAGTCCTTCATCTATCCTCTCCACTAAAAAAGAAGCAAAGTAATATGTTACAGAGAAGTTAGGGTGTTGTATTTGCACCCCCATGAACATGTATGCAATCGGCATTACTGCACCAGGGCTGAAACCCAAAATCTGACATAGTGAATAGAAAGTAGCCAGGAAAGGCTTTCCAAAACAATTCAATCTGAAGGGTTCCTGGTCACTAGGGCTGATGTGAAATTGTGAACCCCCTGCCTTGACCAGATGAGGTGGAAGTAGCTTAACCCTAAAAAGAGATTTTAATTTTGTATACTCCTGCTTCATTTTTTCAAGATTAATAGGAACCAAGCCATCACTTGGCTCACTCAAATCAAAAGTCTATTGGATAACATTTTTTTTAATTTCTAATAGAACCCCTCCATCATTATCTCTGATTACCCATGTGATAGGGTCATATCTTTTGGCCACTACTCTAAGTCCACATCAGGGAACACATTTGGAACAACTAGCTTTCCCATGTCGTACCTCCATCCATTTGAAAAAGGATGAGGAAAATTCCTCTATCCATACCATAATCTGAACATTTCTAAGCCTGTGAGTGGAACCCTAGCATCAACAATGTTGGAATTATAACAAACAAACCCCTCCCCTAGGATTTTCCCTCACATTAACACCAAACCTTTCCTTCTCTCATTTGTTGATAATGGAAATTGATCTAGGAAATCATCGTACAAGTTTCTTTTCAAATACTCAATATGGCCAGAGTGCTGCTTGGTTGGTGCCATTTTAGACAAACTAGGGCCTCACTACAATGTTACACTTGAAGTGGCTATGACTAAGCAGAGATAGGAAATTACAGAGTAAAAATACTACAATTCCTCACAATTATGATTAAACAATAACCCTAACAAAAGATTTTAATGAACTCAGTGAAAAGCATAAAAGACCCCCCCTTTCCCAAATTTAGGTCCAGAATGACTGGGAAACAGAGAAAATTAACTCATGGATTTTTTCGTACAGACTCCAATTTCTGGCAGCAACTGCTCGCAATTTCACCTTTGGCTCTGAAACTGTTTTCATGAAATACTTGGATGCTTTGTGATACAAATGAGATGAGTAAATTGATTTTATGTCTATCAAATTCTACTAGTGGATGTCTCATCCACCATTAAAGCTCACTCGCGGGCCACACGAATGACTCCAACCATAATTTTATACATATTTAAATTTGA
>VDFB02248471.1:0-21956 GCA_007258455.2 Sequoia sempervirens | reverse complement strand
ATTTAGTCAGTTATAATAGATTCTCTTACAACTATAAGAGTTGTCATATATTACAGATTTTATGACATTGTAAGGCATATGCCATACCTATTAGGGGAGAATTTGGGGCGCCCAAGTATGGAGGCATGTAAGGGGGGTTAGGAATCATGTGTCAAGTGTCACACAAGTCAAATATGTGTTTGAAAAATGTGCCACATGGATTTGGACGCCCATCTTTTGTACCTTGTTCTAGAAGCTACCTTCATGCTTGTATTCTTTATATATTGGATGTCTTGGAGTGGGTTTTGTAGGTTGTAATTGTAGGTATCGAAGTGCTATCAGATTACCTCCAGAAGAGAAAGATGTAGTCTCCATGTTAAGGTTACAGGCCTAAAAGTGTATTGTAATTATATTGTTACATATTAATACAATAGTTCGATGCTTTGGAGTGTGGGGTTTTTTACTCGAAATGGTTTTCCCCACGTATATCATGTCTTCTTCTCATATGTCTATCTTTCTTCTATTATTTCTATTTCTCATTCTTGAAATGTTAGTTTACATGTTGTTATGCTGCTGAAATTTTTCTAGATTTGAAACTACATCAACTTTCCTCTAAGGGCTAATGTATGGGAAATTAAACTATGTCTATTTTTTATTTTAGGCATAGTAGTATGTGCTTGTATCAGGTAGTTGAAATCTGATTTATTTTAATAAGAATAATATTTTGAAGGTGCATACTAGATCTTGGAAGGCTTTTCGAGTTTGCTATTTACCTTTCAATAATGTTGTCTATCCTTGGCAATGGGAATCTACTACTTGATAGTGATCCTTTTGATTGCTCTTGAATCTGTACACATTCTCCACTCTCCATATTTCTTTGGTACAAGTACAGTAGGTACCACACATGGGCTTAAACATTCTCTAATCAATCCTTTCTTCAACAAATCTTGTATCTATCAATTCAATTTTTCATTCTATGTTGATGTCGTTCTATGTGTTGCCTTGTTTGGAAAACTTGCTCCTAGTATAAGATCTATATGATGAATGATACTCCAGACTGGTGGTAAACCATTCGATACATTCTCTGATATGATGTCTTAATACTTTGTCAACAAATCTCCTACCTCTCTGTTCTTTGCGGTAGAATTCTCTATCTATGGACCATCACTCTTCCTTGGAATCAATGCAAAACACATATTCTCATGCCTCAATCCATCCAAAAATTTCCTTCCATCTACTAAACATAGTCTAGAAGTGCTACAAACTTTAGTCTTCTCCTCTCCCTCTAAAGGTATCAACTTAATTCTTTTTCCATTTTAAGTCATAGTGTAGGTATTCTTTCTTCCATCATGAATTTCTTTCTTATAATATTTCCATGGTCTTCCTAATAGTAAATGAAAACCATCCATAGGTATAATATCACACAATACTTCATCCCTATATGATCTAATATGATATTTCACCAAACATTTCTCATTTTCCAATATCTTATGCTCATCTTGAATCCATGCTATTGGATGTTTCAATCTCTCCAAATTCAACTTTGTTACCATCTCCTCTGAAACTAGATTATCAATGCTACCACTATCAATGGTAAATTTACATACTTTTCCTCTAAACTTACATCTTTTTTTGAACAAACTCTTCCTTTGTAGTGGTTCTTCAATAACTTATTCATGCATCAAAGATCTCCTCATCACCAATGATTCACCCTTCTCAGGTTTCCCAAAAGAATTTGGGGATTCCACATGTTCTTCATCCACATAAGTTGTTCTTCTGGTATGCTCACTTTTCTTTCCGATACTTCATTGATGAAACTCAAATGCTCTATGTCCTTAACCTCCATACTTGCAACATGTTCCTCTAAATGGTATTATCTTAGATCTTCTTTCATCTCTCTCAAATCCATCATTATGGTAAGAATTATGACCTCCTCTATCACTATAGTAGGAATTACTATCTTCTCTTCCTCTGTGGTATGAATTGGCATCCTTCTCTTCACTTCAGTAAGGTTTTACATCTTTGTTCTGCTCTGCATAAGGTATTATTTCTCTCGATTGTGATCCATTCCTATGGAATCTTTCTCTTGCACTTCACTATCTTTTTTCAAACTTTTTATTCAACTTCTCTTCCACCTTCAATGCAAACCAATATGCTTCTTCAACTAATGTCATCTTTACTAGGCTCAATTCTTCTTGAATGTTTGTTCTCAGTCTATTGATATATCTTGCAACCTTTTCCTTGCTCACTTTCCTATGTCTAGTCCTAATGATCATCTTGTAGAATTATTCAGTATACTCTTTTATAGATTTCTCCTTTTGTCCTAGGGTCTACAATATCTTCAACAATTCAAGTTCATAATCAATACGTATGAATTGATTCTTCAACTTTGTCACCATTCTATCCCATTTTATGATTTTCTCTTTCCATCTTCTATTTATATCCAATTGAACTTCTTTCTACCATAAAGCAGCATGAACTTTCAATTGTTTTCACAAATCTCACAAATCTCACTCTTTTCAGATCTTCAATTTCTTTATTTTCAAAGTATACTTCCATTTCATTGATTTAATCAATTAATTCTTTAGGGTTTAAATTTCTCGCATAATTTTTAATTTCAACTCTACATTTTTTTCCAATCTTTGAAATATCTTTCAATATTTTTACCTGATCTGATTCTTCTTCTTTTTCGCCTAGGGCTTCTGCAAATTGATTTACAACCTAATTTGCTTCATTATCGCTTTCATCCTCATGTCTAGGTTTTAGGCCTTGCCTTTAGCCTTCTTCTACTGTATCTAATTGAAATCAAATCTCACACATCATTTCCAACATTTCTTTCATTTTTCTAGTAATATTCACCATAGCAAGCACTCTCCTTGGTGGCATCTCTACCCTTGAATTTAGTACAACTGTCTCAATTCAACAATCTAGTTACAAGGGTTTCAACTACCTCACAATCGACGATAAGTTGAAAACACATGTATTATTCCTCAAGTCGGTGATTTTTTCACCTCAATGAATTCCTTCAAGACTCATAAACTTGCTCTAATACCACTTTGTGCAGTCACAAATGAAGGGTTTAGAAAGAACAGTCCAAACTGTGCAACTTAGAGTCAACACAATAGAAATAAAACAAGAAAATGTTTTGCAAATATGATTCTTTATTGAATTGGAAATCTTACATGGAACATATTCCTCATGGGAAAATAACCAGGGTTCATAGGCCTACCGAAAGGGTATTCAACATTACAACTAGCTAAATGCCTTATTACAGTCCCTCGAAGGGTTGATGTGAAAATATAAATATCTAACTACTGATGAGTAACTAACTAATCTACAATGAATTATAATGGTATTTAATATGATTCTCTAGCTCCAACAAATATCCATGTTGGCCACAAGGGTTTACAAAAACTAATGAATGATTAATATGAAAGTCGACCTCAAAACATAAGAAGATAGTCCTTCGCCAAATGAAATGACTTACGAATCTCCAAGATAGATCCCATTGGGCCCAAAATTCTTGTATGATGTTCCATTAGGTTCCACATGTCTGGAATAGGTCCACACTATGAAATTTGGACTAGGTTGATCCCAAATGCTTTGATTATGAAATACAGTGAAATTCTGAGAGTGATAACTTTTGGTAGACAAATGCAAATGATTTGAAATTTGGATATGTGATAGATGTTGATGTGTAGATGCTATATCTTGCTACACAAGCTAAGAAATGATAATTTAGTGAAATGAAAAATGAAATACTAAAATAGCTACTAAATGAAATGTAAGGAAAGAAGTGTTTTGGGTTGATACAAGATTACTTTACAATAGGGATGCTCCTGTATCAACAATAAGTAGTAAAGTTTGTACAATATTCTTGTAGAACCACAATAATGAGAAATTGTTCCCAACACAATCTCAATATATGAGATGGAACCTACTTCAACACACACATGAGTAAAAATTAACAAACAATAAAATGAAAATATCCTTTCAACTTTAACACAGTACATAATCATTTCTACACTACAATCATATGCTTTTGAAAAGAATAAATGAAAATGGATGATGATTTATCTCTTTATGCTTCCTCGCTTCAAGTAAGCCACCATGATCTTGAAACTCCTCTAAATCTCTCCCAGCCTTTCCAAGAACTTTGCAAGAAATTATTTTTTCAAGAATACCTCTAGAGTGTCATTTCACTCTTCTCCATCCCATTGAATGCAAAGACTCATGGAACTCCACCCACACATTACCCAACATTAATTACATCACAATAAATGGGCATGGCCCCATGTGAGTCCACATGGGTCTCCTTACCTAAAGAATATTCTATTCCCATTAAATCCACTTGGAAAATTATGGTTTGGCTTGGTGTACCTCCAAAGTACCCATTTATTCATAGCCATTTTCTCTTATTAAGAGCTTTCAAAGTATACAATTCATCTCCAAATTTCACTCTACACCATTGTCTAAGTACCCTACCCATGTACTTGGGTTAGGGTATCAAAATTGACATGAAAATGCAAAAAATCACTTTTCCACCCAGATAAAGTTGACTAAAAGTTCCCATCTGAGTTTACACATTACCATTACATTCACGTTGTTTTCATTTGGGAAAACAAACAATTACTAGATCACAGTGAAATAATCCCCTAAAATAAAATATAGACCACTATAGAATAACTTGGTTCACATTAGGGGTCTTAGTATACACAATGCTAAGACATTTGGCTCACCAAGATACATAGTCAAATCTCATTTCTTCATATTGTGAAATCGGATGGAAATTGGGGGTTCCTAATGACTCTCCCATTCACCCAATAATGATTGCACCAACAGACTTGTTGCAATCATTAATATTTTCATGTGGTATACATAGTAAAAAAAATATAATTAAAATTGCATTATTCATTTGTAATAAAATAACCCACATATGAAGTAATCACATTTCAATCATTGTTATCTTATATAAGTTATATTCCATTAAGCTTAGATTATAAGTTTGATGTAGATTTTCATAGACTCTATTATATTATGTGACACATTTTCAATAATTACTTCAAGTCATCTTTTTAAATGATATTCTTAATCCAATTAAATCTTCTTAGATTGCAAATGCAATGAATATCTTAATCAAGCCTTGATATGAAGATCAGGTTTAGATATTGTCATATTATTTAATTCATCATGTGGTAATTGCAACCAATAAGGTTATTGTTATCACCTGAAATTGCACCTTGTTGAACCTAATGTTCAACACCTTAGTGTAACATGGGAAGACCTCTAAAGATGTGGGTTTCTCGTAAATAGAGGTCAACCTCTGGAGAAGGTAGGCTTCCTATGGTGTCACCTAACTTCTCATTTTGTAAAGAAAAGGGAGAAGGAGAATATATTAAAACTAATGAAAACACTATCTCTGTGGTGATGCACCAAAACTTACTGAGAGAACATATAACACAATTTACACACACAATTTCAGTTAATGACAAAAGCTTAGTCATAAACAACTCAACCACATACGTTTTCTGCATAAACATTTCATGAGAAGGTTCATATGGCTATACTCCTAGAAGGAAGAAATAACTTCACAACATAGAGAGTATTGCATTTTGAACACATCTCACAACCTACAAAAATACATATTGCTCTACAGAAAGGTGCTAAAATAAGACATAACCACAAGGAATCACACAGTTTCACAAGCAGCTTCATCAATTATACAAATGCACACAATTTAATAGAGAGATTGAAAAGGTAAATCACTTATACTCATTGATTTCAATGGTGAACACTGATATACATGCCTATCATGAGTTACAAAACATAGCCTCTCTTCTGCTAAGAACTCCGCAAGTTACAAAAGGAAAAATAGCACCAGGTAAGAACTAACTACAAAAAAGGCAAAAAAATGCCATATATACCAGAACTAAATGTATCGCCCCCTTTATTTTTAGGGTTTACAAAATATCAGCCTTTTGAAAAGATCCGCCCCTAGATCTTTTTCTAAAATGAAGTTAAAGCTGTGTCTTGTTGTTCATGTCGGTGAAGAGTCGCTCAAGGAATGGCCTTTGGAGATCTTTTGCAATGCATTTAATGTGCCGACCTCTGGCCTCCGTGTCCACTTTCGAACTTCCTTGAAGAGCTACCTTGAATGCACCTTCAACGTTACCATTAATATCGATCTGCCTCTTGCCAGCATACCTCACAGCTGTCCCTAAGACTAACGACTTCTCTTTCTTTTGACCTTCTTCCTGCTCAAGACCTTTCTATACATTGACTTCCCCTGCAAATAGCTTCAAAATTTTTCATTTAGATCTTGAGACCATTGATCTCTGAGTTTCTCCATCGCCTTTGGTCTCAGAAAAAGTCTATCTCATTCATGCTCTGTTGGTCTCATTCATAGGGGGAGTCAAAAAATAGTCAAACGACTGATGGTTCGCCTTTAGTTCCTTCAGATTGGTTGAACTCATGCCATATAGATTCCCAGACGGTCAAAGGTTGCTTCATCAGAATCGCATGTCGGTGAGACACTAATCGTGTCTCCCCAATGCGAGTACACCTCATAGAAGCTATCGACATGACACGCGATAGTCGGCAAGAGCTCATAACAAGTTGCAAAAGTCATATCGACATCCCTGAAACCATCGACAAGACAATCACTCATCGGCAGGATATCCCACCAAATGCAAAACTTCCGCTCAGAGTCTCCCTGATCTCAAACTTGTGAACCATTATCGGCAATAGCTCACTAGTCGGCAAGAGATTACACTAAGGGTCCTTTTGTTTTGGCGAAAGCTCACTTCATTTTGGGGAGACATTGCTTGGTCGGTGAGACCTCACGGAAAACTCAAATCCTTCACAGAGTGCACCACTTCCTTTCTTGTTGGGGAGACATCATAGCGAACTCCCTTTCTCTCCCCAAGGTCACTTCATTCGGCCAGACCCCCATCAGGTCGGCAAGACATCATGCCAAAGCTACCTTGTTTTGGCGAGAGCTTACTTTCTTGTCAGGGATACATCACTCAGTCGGCGAGACATCTCCCTGAAGGGAATCTCCTTTCTTTTGGCGAGACCCATCGCGTTAGCAAGACCTTGTGCTGAGCTCAAAACATTTTTCCAATGTTGCTTCACTTCGGCAAGAGTCCACCCTATCGGTGAGACTTTACCCCTTCGTTAGCCCCTATCGCCGAGACCCTCCTTTGTTGGCGAGACCTCTCGCCGAACCTAAATCCTTCGGTGAGAGCCAGCCTGTTCACCAAGACATTACGACGAACTCAAACCTTTCATTGAGACCTCCCACTGGGACCACCACTCCATGTCGGCAAGACCTCCCTAGGTCGGCCAGACATTATGCCGAAGGCAATCCCCTTCAGCGAGACTTCCTTGGGTCACTGAGACATTACAGCAAGGCCCACCTTTCTTCGCAATGAAATTTATTTTCACTAAGACCTTCATCTTTCGGCAAGACCCTATGCCAAAGGCAATCTCTTTTGGCAAGACACTTCATGGTCGCTGAGACCTCTTGCCGAAGGCAAACCATCCCCCCTGTTGCCAACCTTGTGAGCTACTGTGGGTGAGACATCCCAAGTGGACAGATACATAAAGACTTATGGTGACCTAAAAGTCCTGGCAACTGGTGTATTCAAACAAATAGAATGCTCTGCTAGTCAGAAAGACAACAGGAGGGTCTTGTCGACTTTGTTATCTGATGAGTTTTATGCCAAATCTGACTGAGGTGAGGTTTTCCAATAGACTTCCCTGTAAGATAGCATCAGATGTATGATCTAACCCTTGATGCAAATGTCTCCATTTGGCCTTCATGAACACTTGAAACATAGATTTCCCTGCTTGATTGAGGCCGTAGGTGAAAAATAGGTAACATTTCTAGTGACTTTTGCTGGATGTTTTCCTGCTAAACATGGAACCCAGTAGCCAAAATTTTCCATTGGGCATGGAGTCATTAGGAAAACTTAGAAAATTTCAAAAGAAGTTCGTACATGGCTGCAACTCACTTGAGACTCATAGAACACAACAGGTTGTCAGAACTGAAAAAATAGGAGAAACTGAAAAGAAACTATTTACTGTGCTGGAACAACACTTAGGGAATGAAAAAAAACAATCAAACTAAAGTGCAAAAGCACTTATTGGAAACATGAAACCTAATCCAGTATGTACAATAGAAGAACTTATCAAACCTCAAAACAAGGCTTGAGGTGTATCCCATTGACTGGGATAGGAAGCACTTCACCTTCAGTCGTGGCCAGTTGGTAAGCATTGTGTTCTTTGTAGTCTTTGATAATAAATGGGCCCGTCCACATGTTGTCAAACTTAGTGTGATGGCTCAGCTTGATTTTTAGAACATCCTATTTCAGCACAAGATCTCCCACCATGAAATTTCTTGATCTAGTTTTCTTATCAGATGTTCTGTTAGTCAGGATTTGCTACCGTTCCATATTCTTCATAGCCTTGTTTCTAGTTTCTTCTAACTCCATCAGCTGAGTATAACTTATGGCAAGTGGGTTAGTCTACTCAAACAAGACCAGCTGACTGGCAATGTCTAAGGCGGGCAACTCAGTAGAGATAGGTAATTTTTCCTCTTTACCGTACACCAACATGTAAAGCGAGTTCCCAGTCACCTTCTTAGAGGTAATTCTGTCTGCCCAAAGAGCAGTCTTTAGCTTGGCATGCCAATCCCTCTGATTGCTTTGAAGCATCCTTTTGATAATGTTAATTAGATTTTTATTAGTGGACTCTGCAAGTCCATTGCCCTGAGGATAATAGTTGGAGCTTGTATTCAAGTACATGCCATTCCTCAACACCCAATCAGTTACCTTCAAACCAAAAAATGCCAGGGCATTGTTAGAAATTATAGAATCTGGGACTCCAAATCTGCAAACCATGTCTTCATAAAAATTCAACACTGTTGTTTCATTAGCTTCCTTCAGAGGAAAAGCTTTTGTCCATCGTGTAAAGTAATCTGTTGCTGTGATAATCCACCGATGGCCTGCACTTGAGGGTGGGTTAATTGCCCCTATGAAGTCAATTCCCCACTTCATAAATGGCTACTCTATCTGAATAGGTTGTAATGGAAAAGCAACAATTCTTTCTTTACCTGAAAACAAGGCACATTTGGAACATCTTCTAACATACGTATGTGCATTATTAAACAAGTCAGGCCAACAATAGCCTACTCTTAAAATCTTATATGTTGTTGTCCTTGCAGCATAGTGATCTCCAAAAGGTCCGTCATGGAATTCATATAATATCTAATCCACTTGATCATTATCAACACACCTGAGCAATACTCCACTGTGATCTTTCCTATGTAACACAAAATCAATCAAGACAAAAGGAATAGACTAAAGTCGATAGTACCTCCTCTTCATTATGTTCAGATTAGGTGGACATTCTCTGGTTCTCAAAAAATGTGACATCTCCTGTAACCAGCTGGTAGCTTCATTAACTACCATCCCAACATTAACCAAGACTGAGTCTCATTCATCCTCTATTGTTGAAACGTCTTCGTTAGCCAACTGCTGGCATAAACCTTTTCCCCTCACAAATTTAGTAACTTGAATATCCACATCATACTCCATAACTCTTGTGATCCATCCAGCCCGCTTTTCATTCAGATCTTTACTGAGAAAAAATTCCTTCACACTGGAATGTGCCACTTGAAGATGAATTTTGTTATGAGACAATAGATGTCTAAATTTCTTCAAACTCTTCACAACAGCTAGCGCATGTTTTTCTACGAAGGTATACTTCTGCCCATTGTCTTCCAAACCCTTGCTGAAAAAGGCAATGGGCTGTTCCAACCCTTCCACATTTTTCTGTACCAAGATTGTAGAAATTACATCAAAACTACCAAAAGCATACAAGGTAAAATCCTTGCTGAAATCTGGGTTAACTAATGTTGGGGTTGAAGCTAACACCTCCTTGATCTTTTGAAAACTGTCCCCTGCTTCTTGGGTCCATCTGAACTCTGCATTCCTTTTTAACATAGTTGTAAGGGGTTTTAATAAGGCTGCTATACCAAGAAGAAATCTTCTAAAAAAAATTAATATGACCAATGAAACTCTGAAGTCCTTTCTTATGTGGAGGTAAAGGCAGCTCTAAGATTGCTGCCACTCTCTTGGGATTGACCGTGATTCCCTTCCTAGATACTACATACCCAAGAAGCTTTCCTTCATGAACGAAGAAAACACATTTCTTGGGGTTCAATGATATACCAAACTCCCAACAACGTTCAAAAACTTGCCTCAAATGGTGAATGTGATCTATTGTCTTCTTGGAATAGACAGTGATGTCATCAAGATATACTAAGACAAACTTATAAATTAAGTTGCTAAAGGCCATGTCCATAGCCTTTTGGAAGGTTGCTCCAGTGTTAGACAAACCAAATGGAATTTTCCTATACAGCATTGTGCCCCACTTTGTGGTGAAGGTAGTTTTAAATTGATCTCCTTCCCTTACCAAAATATGGTTATAACCAGAATATCCATCCAGTAAAGAAAAATGTTCAGAACCTGACACACATTGAAGAATCTACTCCATAAACGGAAGAGCGTGCCTGTCCTTTAACGAAGCTTTGTTCAAATCCCTGAAGTCTACACATAATCTAAGCTCTCCGTCCTTCTTCCTGACGGGAACTAGATTGGAAATCTAGGTAGTATGCTTTATGGGAAAAATAATCTCACTTTCTATAAGTATGAAGACTTCTTTCTGCATTAATGGCTCCAACTTGGGATTAACTGGCCTTTGTTTTTTCCTTACGGGTTTGGCCATTGGCTCCAATTCTATTGTATGTCATGCAAGACATGGATCAAATCCCTTCAAATCTCCATATTCCCAGGTGAATATGTCAATGAATTCTTGGAATAATTGTAGAAAAGATTGCTTTTCAACAACAGTGTTTATTTTCCCTATCTTGAGGCTTCTCTTGGGTGTAATTTCTAAGTCCTCATAATAATCTTCGGAACCAAGAAATTTGATTTGTTACTTTTAGCACGATCATCAAAGTTGAAAATACTTTCTAAAGTAACCAAACCATTAGGAAACTTGTTCTTTAATTGTTCTAGTCTCCATACTACTATTTGATTTTATCCTAATTTGATGTTGCAAACCGTCCTCTTCAAGCAAAAATTATAGAATTTGCTCATCACTCAAAGACCTACCAATTAACATTGTTGGGGCTAAGGCCTTATAACCTTGATGTGTTGGCAGATTATATTCCTTTCTTGCATTTTGGAATGTAAAACTGGCTCCCCATTTGCTAATCTATCAAAATGTTGATTTTGTTTTCTTGGAATCAAAATGATATTGAAAGCCTCAAAATCCTCAATGAGGTCCCAAATCGATTCGAAGGATCTTCATCAAAAATGAAGTTTCTCTTTTATCTTCAAATGGCATCATTAGCAAGAGGGAAAATATTGACTCCAACATAACTCGAACGGAGTCAATAGTCCCGAAGCTCAAAATATGTAAGGTCAAACCTATGGTCAACCCTCAAAAAAATAGGCCAGAAAAAAGGGAAAAAATCAAAGTTGTCAAAATCAGCCAAAGTCAACACCATTGTGTAGTGCTCATCATCACGATTCCGACGAAGTTCGTTTCATGAAAAACGGAGTCCGTATGACGAAGTTACAGATGGTCAAAATCTGGGTCAACCTGATGACATCAACGCCCAGTCAACACAATGGCCAATCAGCCCTTGACACTTGTCATCTCCTCAATCCTCCATTTGGCAAATATTTTGGAAAAAAAAAATTCAAAAAAAAATATATAAAAATCAAAATAAAATAAATGAAAAAAATTATAAAACTAAACTTCTTAAAAAATGGGATAAAACCCACCCATTAAGGGGGGCGCCCACTTTATGTGGGAAGCCACCCACACATGGGGGGCGACCCACATTATGTGGGAACGCCACCCATGTTATGGGGAGCGACCCACCTAAAGTGGGGGCGCCACCTAATATGGGGGTAGCCCACACTTTGTGGGGAGCCTTCCATAAAGGGGGAATCCCCAAATTCAAGGAGATACTCAATATTTTTCCTAAAAATTAAATTTGCCACCCCCAACAAAATAAATCAAGATTTATTTTGTAACAACAAATGCCCGGAAAGAATAAAATTAGGGGCTTGGAATTTTTAAAGGGGGGATATTATTGTTAATTTATCTATGTAAAGGAGATTATTAAGATTTTTATGTAAAAATGGAGAGATAAGGTGGATTTTGTAAATCATTTGGTTGTTAACCAAATTGAGTAATTTTTTTGTATAAAAAGGGGAGATTAGAGGCTTAGAGGGGCAATTGAGAATTCTTCAAGTGTTGGAGACTTAGAGTGTTTTGGGAGATAATTTGTTGTTCCTGTACGTTGGGAGAATGTTGGAATTCTGTCATGCTTGAAGGGAAGAACTTGCCAACTATTGTAATGCCGAATTTTTGAAGATATCAATCGGATTGGTCTACTCTTTGGAGAGGGACCCGGAGATGTAGTCATTTTATGATGAACTCCATTATCAAGCTGTTTGAATTTTCTCTTTCTTGTCTCCTTCTGAATTCTGTCTTTTTCTCAATTCCATTAGTTTAATTATGTTATGGTGTTGATTTCAATTTAGTAATTTGGAAATTGGAATTGTAATTGTTATGCATTCTTTAAGCAATCGTCTTAGATCCTAAATCGGATCACAAACCATTATACAATTTAAGAACATCATTTTTAACAGCATTAAGGCCTCTAACCTAATTTACTATCAATTCACTGTCCCCATTTAGACACTTAATTCCACATTTCCTTGCCCATTCTAGCCCTTGAATGAGACCTTCATATTCTACTATATTATTAGTGCATGAAAATGCAAACCTAAAGGCTGCATAATATCTTTCAGCTCTTGGGGAAACCAATAATGCACCCCCACTAGCGCCATGTCTGCTTCTTGAGCCATCAAAATACATTTCCCAAACTTTGTCTTGTTGATCACAACCATTCATTGGCCTCTTAACCAAGTTAGGCATCACTATATCAGCTTCTTGAAACATGTAGTTACCCATACCAGCATCCAACACCAAGGAACTTTCAGCACTAGAAGTTTGGCCTGCTGCCCATTCATCTAAAAGTATATCAGGAATATCATTGATAGCAATGTGAGGACCAAAGACAGCAACATGTTCGTCTTGTTCAAAAATTATGCAATTGGAATTTATTGCACTCGGTATATAAGGTTCTATATTGTCTTTTGCAAGTAACTCAGACTTAATGGTTACTTTAGTTCCCTATCTAGTACAGAACAAAATGTGAGACTAGTCAGAAGAAAGGTATCCCCCTATTTTAGCCGTAAACTCTCTTGACAAACATAACCCAAAATACAGAGGCAAATCTGCCACATAAATGTCCTAGAAAATTGAAAAATTAGGGCAAGCATGCAGAATTAAGCTAGCATATTTGATAAGACCCACTGTATTAACAGATGAGCCATCCAACTAGACTACTCCTTTCTCTAAAGGTTCATACTTTAAACCTAACTAATCAGCTACTTGCTTGGGCATCACAGAACAAGTAGCACCACTATCTACCATACAATTGTGCACCAAATTTTTTCCAATAATCAATGAAACATAGAACGGAGGAGGTCTCACAATCTTACCTTGAATCGTAGATTCCCCTTGGCTACTAGGGTCAACAACTTTCCCTTGATCATCATTAGCCATTATGACCTTTTGGGAATCAACATCAACTTGTTCAGAATTTATACCTTCAAATAATTCCTTTTTAAGTAAATCAGCCTGTCTAGGAATGCTTAAGGAATCCCACATGGTCATATTCACATTCATTTTCTTACTATCCGCAATACTATAAGGTACAGTTGAAGGTACCTTCTAATGTACTTTAGCAGTAGTCGGTTCCTTATTCTTGTGAGGCTGCTCATTGATTGGTAAGATAGTAGTTTTTTTTGGTACGTTTAGAATAGGTGTGGATGGTGCTTCCACAATTGTAGGCCCCTTGTTCTTATCAGTTGATTGCTCCATCTCCAGAGCTATTTTTTTAGCTCATGTATTGGCTGCAATTGCAGAATGAACATTCACACCATAGAACTCTTCCCTTTGCCAATTTAAAAATGCAGTCTCATTAGAATGCATATCCGGTTGTTGTTCAGGTATATTAGTAGGTGCATCTAGCTGTGGACTGACAACATTTTGGACCATAAATGCCTGATTAACTACCCCATTTGAGCATAAGGCTGGGTTATGTGCTTGGTTACATGCATAACACCATTCATTTTCTATCACAAAGTTATTCTGGGTTGGAACCATATCCTTAACTGGATTTACAACATTAAGAGGAGCTAGATTATAAGATTGAAATGGTCTCTAATTAAAATTTTGCCTCTAATAACCACCTTGATAGGGTCGCCTATTTTGCTGATACTGATATCCCTGATTTTGATAAGATTGATTTGCATTTTGACCTTGCTGTTAGTTCTGCTGTTGGAAATTCGGCCTTTCCCCTTGATACTATTTCTTCATGCTGATCAACTCATTTCCCATAGTCTGTAAAATACTTTCTATCTTTTGCTGACTAGACTTAATCTCTTGCAATTCACTTGATGATCCTGCAGCTGACACTCCCTGACTCACAGTAATGGGTAATGCTAGAACAACAGGTAGGGGGGCTAAAGATGGCATCTGCAATGGCATATTTGATTGAATTTCTGGAAAGTAGGGCATAGGTGGCCTAGGCGCTAACTTGCCAGCTTGAATGAGGTTATTTTTTACCTTAATAGCTATACTATAGGCCTGAGGTAAAGAAATACCCCCCATAGATTGTATCATGACTGAGATATCACTATTTAAACTTTTCAAATAGTATAAAAATGTATAATCAGCAGAAGGCCTTACCGTAGTAGGTATTCTGTTCCAAGTCTTTTGAAATCGGATATTGAAGTCCACCATTTTTTCTTGTGGGGATCTTTTGATGGTTGTTAACTGCTCTACCAAAGATAGGTGATCAGATTTTTTGTCAAAAAATCTAGTAAATTCGTCACCAAGCTCATCCCATGTTCTTATAGAACACACCGACAAGCTTCTAAACCACTCTAATGCCTTCTTGAAAGATGCAACCAACAATCTCATAGCTACATTTTCTTGTGTCACATGATGCACATTGTACAATGTTGCCACATCTTTGATATGCTCAAAAGGCGTTACTTGTCCTTCTCCAGTAAACTCTGGTAACCTTTTTAACACTGCCAACGAAATGTCATCATGTTGCACCAGATTAAGGCGACTACCCTAGTTGAATGGTATGAAAGTAAAGGCTCTTAGCACTGCCATTGAGCTAGAATGTGTAGGTATGCTTGCTGAAGCATAACTTGAACTTGGTTGAGAAGTATTTTCCATAGCAGAAATATTGTTTGTTGAACAATTGAAAACCCTTAATGAGGAGGTAGAAAGTTTTGTTCTAAGAGTAGGAGATGTTGAACGCATAGCTAGAAGGTCCCTTCTTCTTCTCCTTTCGTATGAAAATAGTGCCTTGTTACTAACACCAGGTGGTGTCACCTTAAATCTAGGAGAAGAAACAGTCCTTCTGAGAGTTCTCCCTTTTCTTCTTGGAGGAGATAAATGCAAAAATTCTACAACTTTTGAACTTCTGGTTTCTATTTTTCTCATATAAAGAAATACATTGATCCTTTCCTCCACACAAAGTCTCCAGATATGCTTAAAAACAACCTCTAAAAGGCTATTAGCTCACTGTTAGCACATCAAAACAACAAGACTTAATAATTTTACTTCTGACTTGGTCCCACCGGGCATGCCAAAAACTATTATCACCTGAAATTGCACCCTGTTGAACCTGATGTTCAACACCTCAGTGTAACATGGGAAGACCTCTAAAGATGTGGGTTTCTTGTAAATAGAGGTCAACCTCCGGAGAAGGCCGACTTCCTATGGTGTCACATAACTACTAATTTTGTAAAGAAAAGGGAGAATATATTAAAACTAATGAAAACACTATCTCTATGGTGATGCACCAGAACTTACTGAGAGGACATATAACACAATTTACACACACAATTTTAGTTAATGACAAAATCTTAGTCATACACAACTCAACCACATACGCTTTCTGCATAAACATTTCATGAGAAGGTTCATATGGCTACACTCCTAGAAGGAAGAAATAACTTCACAACATAGAGAGTACTGCATTTTGAACACATCTCACAACCTGCAAAAATACATATTGCTCTACGAAAAGGTGCTGAAATAAGACATAACCACAAGGAATCACACAGTTTCACAAGCAACTTCATCAATTATACAAATGCACACAATTTAATAGAGAGATTGAAAAGGTAAATCACTTATACTCATTGATTTCAATGGTGAACACTGATATACATGCTTGTCATGAGTTACAAAACATAGCCTCTCTTCTGCTAAGAACTCCGCAAGTTACAAAAGGAAAAAAAAGCACCAGGTAAGAACTAACTACAAAAAAGGCAAAAAAATGCGATATATACTAGAACTAAAAGTATCGCCCCCTTTATTTTTAGGGTTTACAAAATATCAGCCTTTTGAAAAGATCTGCCCCTAGATCCTTTTCTAAAATGAAGTTAATGTTGCGTCCCATTGTTCATGTCAGTGAAGAGCCGCTCCAGGAATGGCCTCTGGAGATCTTTTGCAACACATTTAATGTGCCGACCTCTGGCCTCCGTGTCCACTTTCAAACTTCCTTGAAGAGCTGCCTTGAATGCCCCTTCAATGTTACCATTAATATCGATTTGCCTCTTGCCAGCAAACCTCACAACTGTCCCTGAGACTGATGGATTCTCTTTCTTTCGGCCTTCTTCCTGCTCAAGACCTTTCTGTAGGTTGACTTCCCCTACAAACAGCTTCAAATTTTTTCATTTAGATCTCGGCACCATTGATCTCTGAGCTACTCCATCGCCTTTGGTCTCAAGAAAAGCCCGTTTCATTCATGCTCTATTGGTCTCGTTCACAGGGGGAGTCAAAAATAGTCAAATAGTTGATGGTTCACCTTTACTTCCTTCAGATTGGTTGAACTCATGCCATGTAGATTCCCAGATGATCAAAGGTTGCTTCATCAGAATCACATGTCGGTGAGACACTAATCATGCCTCCCTGATGCGAGTACACCTCATAGCATCTTTCGGCATGATACACGACAGTCGAAAAGAGCTCATAGCGAGTTGCAAAAGTCATATTGACATCCCTAAAACCATCGGCAAGACGATCACTCATTGGCAGGACATCCCACTGAGTGCAAAACTTCCACTCGGAGTCTCCCCGATCTCAAACTTGTGAACCATTATTGGAAAGAGCTCACTAGTCAGCAAGAGATTACACTGGGGGTCCTTTTGTTTTGGAAAAAGTCACTTCATTTCAGGGAGACATTGCTTGGTCGGTGAGACCTCACGGTGAACTCAAATCCTTCGTCAAGCTCACCACTTCCTTTCTTGTCGAGGAGACATCCCTCGGTCGGGGAGACATCATAGCGAACTCCCTTTCTCTCCCCGAGCTCACTTCATTCAACCAGACCCCCATCAGGTCGACAAGACATCATGCCGAAGCTACCTTGTTTTGGCGAGAGCTTACTTTCTTGTCGGGGAGACATCACTCGGTCGGCAAGACATCTCCCTGAAGGGAATCCCCTTCGTTTCGATGAGACCCATCACAGTTGGCAAGACCTTGTGTCGAGCTCAAAACATTTCACCAATGCTACTTCACTTCGGCAAGAGTCCACCCTATCAGTGATACTTTACCCCTTTGCTAGCCCCTATCACTGAGACCTCTCGCCGAACCTAAATCTTTCGATGAGAGCCAGCCTGTTCACCAAGACATTACGACAAACTCAAACCTTTCACCAAGACCTCCCACTGGGACCACCACTCCATGTCAGCAAGACCTCCCTAGGTCGGCTAGACATTATGCCGAAGGAAATCCCCTTCAGCGAGACTTCCTTGGGTCACCGAGACGTTACAGCGAGGCCCACCTTTCTTCACGATGACATTTCTTTTCACCGAGACCTTCGTCTTTCAGTAAGACCCTATGTTGAAGGCAATCTCTTTTGGCGAGACACTTCATGGTCACCGAGACCTCTTGTCGAAGGCAAACCATCCCCCCCAGTGCCAACCTTGTGAGCTACTGTCAGCGAGACATCCCAAGTGGAGAGATACATAAAGACTTATGGCGACCCAAAATTCCTAGCAACCAGTGTATTCAAACAAATAGAACGCTTTGGTAGTCAGAAAGACAACAAGAGAGTCTTGCCGACTTTCTTCTCTGATGAGTTTTATGCCAAATCTGACTAAGGCGAGGTTTTCCAATAGACTTCCCTATAAGATAGCATCAGATGTATGATCTAACCCTTGATGCAAATGTCTCCATTTGGCCTTCATGAACACCTGAAACATAGATTGCCCTGCCTGATTGAGGCCATAGGAGAAAAACAGGTAACAGTTATCACTAGCAAAATATTTTACATTAACAATCTACCAAATTTACTTACCAATAATCTTACCTTCAATGAGGTTATTGCATTATAAAACTTATGCTACTTTAAATTTCAGTATTACATTAATATGAGCTAGGAATAAAGAATACTAACCTATTAGAATATGGAGTACAAAATTAATAAATTGAGCTTCGAAATATAAATATTAGAAAATAAAGAACCTTACTCTAGAGGATGGAGAATACTATTTAAGACAACAACATGTAGTGTGGACATCTTTGCTTCAGGTTTCTATTTGTAAAGCCGAAAATATTAAGAATTTTTCAAAAAAAAAAAAATTCAATCCAATTGATTACTTGATTACTTAGTTTACACAACCAAGAATAGGAACATACCAAAACCATTCCAAGTGACAAAAAAATGAAGAAACAAGATAAATAATTGGATTTACATTGCTTTAAATAAATAATAGAAGATAAGGAAATACTTACAAAAATATTTGCTTGAATTCTTCTAGAATACTTGCAACTATAACAAAAAAAAAATGATTGGGGTCGTATACAAGTTTGGAAAGAATGATCAAACCATTGTTTTGGTCTTTCAATCTCTACAACGATCAAAATTCAAATAAATATAAAATAGAGTGTGTGATCATATCCTAAGTGTGTTTAGGAATTCAAAGAGTGAGGAAAATGCAAATAATGTAAACTAGAATGAGAGTGATTGCAAGGATGTGAATATCCCAAGTTCCAAGGGCACTAAAAAGGATGCTACAATAACAATGTGTAAGTAATGAAAGTAACAAAAAAACACCAAAAATAATATCACTTCTTGAAGCTTCATGAAGCCAAAGGGGAAAAATATTTTATTGAATATCACAAACCCTTTAAGAAGATTGTTATAGTAGTGTTGGTATGCTCACATGGGAGGAACCAATTCCAAACAAGTTCTTGCAGGAAGTTTTAGAGAGTATTAAAGATATTATAAGATTGAAAGAAAGTTAGAGACATTGATTCTATGAAGGAAAGATTAGATTCAAAAATAATTAATAGGAAGGTGATAAGGATGTTGAAGAGCTATTCAAATTCATCCTAAGTGGTTACCACCTACTTGGGTAGGTATCAACAGGTAAGAAAATGACTACCAACTAAGAAACTGTCATGAGATATGTTAGTGCATTGTGTGGACATTTGCATGTTGCATTAGTGTTCAAAAAGTATGAGCTCTAGAAGGGATGAAACACAATAAAAATAAAATATTAAGATAATTGCAATATCACCTTGACCAAAAAATACCATGGGAGGCTAGGTTTTGACACCATGGGGGAAAAGGCTAAGAAAAGGGTTGAAAAAAAATTGAAAAATGTTAAGGGGATGGACACCAAGGTGAGCACAAAACATAGTGTGAAATTTTAAGGGTATGAAAATTTCTATGTTACATTTTTCCTCCACTTTTGTGGGCTTATGAAACTACATGAACATGAATGCTAAAATACATAAAGTAAAATACTAAAAGGAAATAACATCATGAAACAAAAAATGGGTACTATAGAGGAAGAAAAGAGTTTTTTTAGTAGGGTGACGATGCTCCTAGGTTGAGAATCTATAAAATAAATGAATTAGAAAGAAAAAACCTACACAAGCATTGTTAGAAAATACAAACCTATAAGACCACTATTTCAAAACATCACATACTTATATATATGGAAATATAAACAACACATAGCAAACAAAAAAAATTGGGTCATTAAAATGAAAGAGACCTTGCTATAGAAGTTTGTCTCAATACTTTGAATCATCCCCAAAATGTAATGAAAACCAAATAAACAATAAATAGTGGAATCTTACATGGTGAGAAGAATGTAATGATTTTATCAATTACTTCAAGGAGAGAATATATACATGGAGATAGGGAAGTCATCAATATGGAAGATAGTACATGACTCAAGCCATAGCTTTCTCTATTGCTAGTGATCAAGAAAATCACACATCATCGTGGATCATAGACTCTAAAAAATTAGGTTGGAGGGTGACCATGAGAGGTGTAAGAAGGTAGGCCATATGAAGTGCACATAATAGCAATGTTCATTGCTAGGTGACTCATATGCTACTCAAATAGACCATGTGAAGCACATGGGATAGAAAGATGTGTTGCTAGGTGACTCATAGCTTACTAATGTAGGTGATATGAAACACATTGACTAGAAAATTCCATTGCTAAGTGTCTCATAAGCTACAAATTTTTTACAGAGTATGTGAATAATATGGATTCACATATGATTAATAACGTGTGCCTTCCCTTAGAATATTGGCATGTATAGTATGATAATATTTTAAGGTAATGTAAAGGGGATGAACAAAGAGGGGGGATCCTTAGGAATGATGCATGTCCCTAGAATTAGTTTTCCATAACCTACAAAACATACATGAGGACAACAATGATGAAGAATGTTATGTTGTTACTAGAAGATAATATGGTTGCATGCGAGATTGTGCCACCATGAATTGAAACAAGTGAAGAAACAAATATTTTTGTACCACATAACAAGGAACAAAACAATAGATGAAGAGAGGTATAAGAACCTCATGAGAAAATAAAAGAGAGAAAGATAGAAGTAAACTCTATTTTATGAAATAGCAATAACAATGATAGAGGTGATCTCAATATGATAATAAAAGAAGAATCATATTTACAATGTAGAATAAACTAAAAAGACGTTAACCTCAATTTCATGTATCATGTAAATAAGAGATAGGTGCATTAACAAGAGGAAGAGTGATGCTACTTATGTCAATAAGGTGTTGGAATTTAGCTTGCAAGACTTGATATTGATTGGTGACACTTGATGATAAGCACATGAGGAAAGTGTTGGTTGGATGTATTTAGGAAATTTATTGCATGCGGGAGGAGAAAGAATGATGATGTGATATTTTTAGAAGTATAGTCACAACATGTTCTTGTTTAGGCAGAAAATAAGAAGATTCAATTTTTGTATTGGGTCTAGAAGAAGTGGATGGGGTAGGAAGTAACCATTTTTGGTGAAGAGAAAGGACTAATTTAAAAAAGAAGAAGAAATCATAGAGACATTATCCAATGGATGAGGGGATGTAGATGAAGGAGAAGGCTAGTAACCTAAACCTACTATAGAAAAGTGTGGTATTAGTTCCATAAGGAACTTAAATCCTTTTTCTATGTGCCCAAGTCCATTTCCATTGTATCTATGTTTAAAAATACTCTTGAATCCAATCTCGTAATGCATCTCCAAGTTAGAAAGAGGAAGAGATCCATATAACTATACTTGTCGATATAAGATGTATATCCACATGTTGGAGGAGTAGTATAATTTATAACGTAAGGATTGGTTCTAATATAAGAATGTTGATCCTTGTTGAATATATGAATTTTGAAGTTAGAAAGGTCAATTTTATATTCATTATGGTAAAAAGAGATGAATTATAAGTAGCCACAATTATCTCCAAGACACACATTATAA
>VDFB02248469.1:0-29936 GCA_007258455.2 Sequoia sempervirens | reverse complement strand
CATGTTGTAATAGGTCTGCACATGCCTATAGTGGATTTGACAAATTGTGTTTCTCTTTTGTTTGATGTTTTGGTCTAAGGCACTAGTGAAAGCAAGTCCTAAATTGCAGGGTTCATGGTGTCAAACACTTGGTTGTGTCATGAACATTTGGAAACCCTTAAAGTCTGTTGAAATAGGTCTGAATCCATCAAGTGGCCCTCATTCCATGTTTACTTCAATGATTGAGTTTAGTTAGATTGCTGCCCCCATGTTTTAGGCTTAGAAACACATTGCCAAGAATGAGCAAGGGTGCATATTTGAATCATTTGTATTGAAAACCTGTTTGGAAAGTGTCAAGTTGTGTTAAGTGAAGGCTTCTCTGCATCATAAAGTCTTGCAAAATGTCACTCTCAAGGAAGCATGGTCAAATATAAAAGCATCTAAAATATTTTTTTTTAGTTTTTGGTTGTGCTGCTTTTGCACATATTCCAAAGGAAAAGAGAAGAAGCAAAACGAAAACCATATATGTTTGTTGGCTATAGTGAACAATCCAAAGCATAAAACATACTAGATGTCTCTACGAACAAAATTGTGGTTAATAGAGACACTATTGTAGTTGAGAAAAGACCTTTCTGCTCTTTTAATTAATGGTAATTCTATAGATAGTAGTGCATAGGTAACTACTCTTGATTTTGGAACAATTTTTGATGTTGAAATCAAACAAGAAACATTAGAAGCCTCAAATTCTAGGGGGTATTAGTTGAAGAAGAGAGTGAAGCTTAATCTTCACAACACAATCAAGGGGGCTAACAAATGAGATGAAAGTGGTACTATACCAAAGTGAAGGATGTTTGGGAAGATGAATTACCAAAGGCAATGGAAGGCCTATCTACATTTGGGAAAACAAATTGTGCAAGGTGGCAAGTAGTTAAATTTTGCTCTATCTTCTGTTGTATCACAAATATTTGAGCCTTGGAAATTTGTAGAGGCCAAAGGGAAGTTTGAATGGGACTGCCATGAAGGTGAATTATGTTGCCTTGACAAAAAATAAGACTTGGGTGTTGTCAACATTGTCCTTAGGAAAAAATCCATTGGTTGTAAATGCATTTATAAAATGAAGTGTAAATCAAATGGTTATTTGGACAAGTCCAAAGCTCGTCTTGCCCCTAAGGGATATGCATAGGAGGAAGGGTACACTATGATGAGAACTTTACCCCTATTGTAAGGATTGTAACCTTTGATTGGTTGTCTCCATTACTCTTCAATTTGGATGGAAGGTATATTAGATGGATGTCAAAAGTGCCTTCTTGAATGGAAATGTGGAGGAAGAGGTCTACACTACTCAATTGCAATGATTCTTGGTTCCAAGCAAAAAGCATTTGGTTTGTAGGTTGACAAAGTCCTTGTATGGACTTAAGTAGACTCCTCAATTGAAAGCTCGATATAGACCTTACAATAATATGGACTTAGGAAGTGGTTCACATTATTGGACTTATTTAACAAGCCTTTGTGCAATGTAATATTCAACAACTTGTTCAAAAAAGTTAGTATAGGAATATATGATTGATGGTAAATAGATTTGTCATTGCGATTGTTTCTCCAAAAATGACCCGGTTTGTTCAAAGAGTAGTGACAATTGTTCCAATAGTTGGAGAAGTCGTTACTAGGGTAACAACTTTCCTCTGCATTTGAGAGGGGTAGCTCCCTCATATGATAGGGGTTATTTGTAGTTTTTGTGTACTTTTAACCTAAAAGTACATAAAGGAGAAAAGACAAAACTAAAGGAAAATGAATAACAAAAACCCCAATGGTAGACATTTGAATACCAACTGAGATTTCACAATTGATTATAGATTACAAAGGGCATTTAAAAATATTTTTTGATATGCAACGATGACGAAGTAAAGATGACAAATCTCAACATACGAAGAGATAAAGCTGCTTCAACACATTCAAATCAAGATACCAAGATATGATTGTGTTTCATCAATCGCATAGATTACCAATGGTTTAGATAGTTACACAAAGGGATTATTGATATAACATACAAGGGATTAGTAATAATAATGCAAGAACACATTTAGAATATACGAACCTAATTGCATCCTTCATTATCTTTATGAAATCATACAATTCCAAAACCCATTATGTACAAAGTGTCAAGTCAAATAGTCCCGATACAATCTCTCCGAATAGTTCTCAAAAGTTTTCCCCTTTTGGAAAAGTTCCCCTCTTTTTACAATAGCAAGAGCCTTGTACTTATAGGCTTCTTTCAATAACTAACTAGTAACCACCTAGTAACTACCTCAACTACCTTTTTGAAATAGAATAGTTTTGAAAATAATAAACTTTGTTTGGTTATGTTTTACATCACTTTTTTAGAAATATGGTTTATTTTCCAATTTTGGTTACAATAAGTAACATAAGTCGCTTTTACAAAAAGATGACTAGAAACTTATAACTTTTGAGTTTTGGATCTTGTTGACATACTTTTCCATCTCTGTTCTCCATTGGACTTTGTACTGTAAAAAGAAATCAAAATCTCTTAACATGTACCCATCAACAGTACCTCATTTAAAATCTTGGACAATCTTATAAAGGTCTTCAATCATCTCTCGACAATGCAGTTGAGCGTAGACTAGATTCATGCATTTTGTAAATTCAGGCCAATTTTAAGAAGCCACAATAGTTGCTTTGGAAGGAAGGTTGATGGCTAGACTTTGCATTATAAATTGGCTTTGAAATCCGAGTAGAAGCCTTTTTGAGCTTGTGGCTATTGTAGCTCCCTTCTTTTAGGCATAGGGTTCTAGTTTCTCTTATACATCCTTTCCAAGAGAATTGGTATAGCTTTCTTTGAAATTCCTTCTATTGGGTTTCCACTTGTAGATTTAAAATTCTAAAACTTATAATAGCAATTTGCAACCCCAATCTATGGCAATGAATACAACATGATATTAATGATAGCAAGTTTCCACAATCCATATCATAGATTTGATCACGAAGTGTGATTTGAAACGTTGATGCTAAATTTTTTTGACACAATCAAATGCAAAAGCAATACAAATCTACAACATGAGATGTTAAAATATTTTTCAAATGACATCATCAATCATTATTTATCACAAGGAAAAACAAGGTCTTTGAGAATTATTATCCAATTGTCAGCCAACGACCATACATTGATAGCAAAATAATCCCGTCTTTGCTCACGCTTAATGCCCAAATGCCCTTTCTATTTGATTGAAGCCAAGAGGAAGCATGTGTGAAGATGCCGATAAATATTTATTTTCCTTTGATCGACATTTAGAGAAGAGTTCATAAGTTGCATCGGTAACTTAAGATAGATTATTAACTTATGTCAAAGTGCCAATACATATCTAATTCACCTTCGTCATCAGTATTTTGAACATGATTCACAATCATTTAAACTTTAACTCGTAGCTGAAAAGGGTAGTTATGGGTACTATCCTCTAAAACCTAATCCAAAATAGAGACAAAAAAAAAAAGCTTCTAAACAACAACTGAAGTTCATGGTTGGGGATGTGATAAAGTACATTTGACCATATTTTTCGCTCAATTTTTTTTTGGTTTTGGTCCCTCAAGCAATTGGCAAAGATGCTCGGATAAATCATCAAGGCATGTGTGCTCGTCGTCCATATACATCCTGTATTCCGTCCAACAACCTAAATGTATTGTTGGCATAAACTGTTCCCTTCCATTCTAAAATGAAGAATTCGCCATTGAACTATTGGACTTTAGATGTAGCTGCATGTGAGTCAGGTTTGGGATGGATTGAGAAAAGAAGCAATCTTGAACATTAAATTGAACCTCAAGTGGCCATTTTTTTGTATCTTGAAGCAAAAGATTGGACAATCCTGAGAATATGATGAAAGGGAAAACTAACATAACTTTTGACCAGATCAATATTTCTTCATGAAATCTATTCCACATTGTCAGTAATGACATAAAAAATTCCCTTGTCAACGTTTTGTTCCATCTTATATGAAACTTCTAATTTGATTGTAAATCATTTCGCGAAAATTGAACCTTTAATATCCGACCAACCGAGAGGTGTTCTAAGCTAAGAGTTTTCCACTTTAGGTGAAATGATACTAGTAACATCCTCCGATAAAAGGAATTTGGACCAGCTCTTACAGATTTTCAAATTTAATTGTTTTTCATAATTTTTGGCTAGTTGCATTGTCACTTCTAAGGATTAGAACAGGGATGACGAGCGATTTTGCTTCACACTAGTGAATGACTTAACGTGTGAGGATATAGGAGTGTTTGTGACTAAAAGAAACTTGACATAAGAATTTTGAGGCATAAAGTTTAAAATTCGGTGAGTTTGAAAATGGGGCTAACAATGATAAAATTTGATAGCATCAATTAAGTATGGTAAGGATAATTATGGGAGAACTTGTACAAAATAGAGGAAAATTCCTTAGATCAAAGGTGGTGAAGTGTGCTGGAGGCAGTATCATTTCCACCAATTGAAGTGAAACCACCTAGAAAAAGGGAATGGTTCAATGAAAGATTTACAAATTTCTTACAAAAATTGACACATTGGTGACTTGATAGGATGTGTTGCAGCACAATTGCATCAACTTGCCAAAATTTCAAGAAAAGTTCCAACTTTTGATGGTCATAATATTCTTAGTCCTTGTACCAACACAATCCACAACCATGCAATTCAAAGATCAGTTAGATTCATGCAATGGGAATACAAAATAAAGAAAAAATTCACTTATGTCAAGATAAGGTTTTAAATAGTGAATTAAAAAAAGGTGCCTTTGAAAGTCAGAAAGTTAATTGACCTTTTTACCATTTGTCTATTAACTAGTTCCAAACTCAAATTTTGGGTTATTGATATTCATAGATATGGATGAAATTTTCTTCCATTACGTATGTGAATGTTCTTTAACATATGCATAATCTATGGACATGGTAGCTTTGTTTCAGCCTTGTTAAACTGGCACTCAATTTTTTAAAATGAATATGATTGGTCTCATGTTATATGTTATATTTCTAGATTCTTTAAAGTTTTTTAAAAAAATTAACAAGTTTAATACTATCTTTTGGTCTTTAGGTTTTCTTAAGAGTTACATTATTGGCAAAGTTGCAATGGAGGACTTGATGGAGACAACTACAATTGCTCATCTTTCAGGCCTGCTTTTAGATGACCTGCGACCTACTACTTCAACAGTTAAAGATGCACAGAAGCAGCCTTTTGTTATTGGTATGTATTATGGGTTAAACTGCTGTTTTCTCCTCACTCTTCTTCAACTAGATCTTATATTTATATAACTTCTTGGAAGTGCAGTTTTAAACTAAATTAGTGAAAATCTTCCTGCAATTTCATATATTTAACCACTTCTTTGTAGGCATGCAAATAATTGTTAATTTCAATAGAGAAGGAAAATCAATTTGCTATAATAGGAAATTCCATGGATACTAGGAGGTAATGACCTTAAATGTTATGAATGTGGTTGTTTTATGAAGTTATCTATGTACAATTAATTATGGTATGAATATTATTCATAAAATCTGTGTATAGAGCAGGCTTTCCAAATTGCTCCAAGAACTGATGCAATACAATTCAGCTATTTCTTTTTTTTTTTCTATTTATAGGGGCATATAAAGCAAAAACGTACTTCTATATTGACTAGTTGTCAAACTTAAGGAAGTAAACTCGTTTTAGAATAATGGTCAATTTGACTTAGTCATGATTTGTGAACTATTGTTAAGGTTATTTGTGTGATGCAGTATTACATGGGGATGTGTCCCCTGGACTTCTGCAGCTCTTCCTGTCTTTGAGAAATTTTTGAGGTTGTGGGGACGGTCAGGAAATATCCTTGGGGAGGTCCCTGGGCATCAAAAAATTCAGGGATGTTGTGGAAACAGCAAAAAAAGTAGGGGATGGCCGGCTATCCCTGGTACCCCTGGAATGGTTGGGCATCCACTGCAGCCCTGCCAAGGAAAAGAGAGTCAGAAATTGAAAAAAAGGAAAAAAAAGAAAAGAAATGGTATCAAAATTTGTACTAGCACTGGTTATTCCATGTTTGGCATATCAGATATAAAAATAAAGTCAAGGCTGCTACAAATATATGGCTTTTTGGTACTCAGTTCTGTGTTTAAGCTCATTATCAGTGTAACATTGTAAAGACATTAGTAAATAGAAACTCTAGATATTAAAAAATCAATAGTAGGTTTGACAAATATCATTCTAAGTGGGTCCGTGAGAATGCTAATCAAAGAATAAAATCCAATCCCTGCCCTTGAATGTAAAGTGTCAAATGTCTTGAATATCTAAGATAGCCTGATCTCTGCTATTACAGGAAACTGATGTTTGTAATTCTCTCCTTTGTATAATATAAATATTTAGGTTTAAAAAAACAAAAAACACAAGGCTGTGACTGATGACACTGAAATATTGCCTTAGGTCTTTGAATGGATAGTCCAGATCTAAGTGTTTTACATGTTGAAGACATGGTTTGATGAGACACTAGCTGGAAACATATATCATCTACTTAATTGAAAAATCCTATGTCAGTACCATGAAGTAAGACTGATCTATAATCTAATCACTTTCATAGTTATATTTTTTGGAAAACCAGATTCAAGTGTGAACATAAACATTAAATCTACTGAGGTTATGCATTTACCCTATGATAGTTGTAACTTGTAGCCTTTAGACATTTTGTTGTAGCCTTTAGACATTTTGTTGTAATTTTTGTAGAATATATAAGCACATTGACAATGAACGTGATGGAATTTTGTTAATTTGTATCCACTGTCATGCTGAATTCTCAATTCACCTTTAATGTTACATAATATGGTTCTATGTATATGATCAATACCTTGTATGTGAATAATTGTAATTTTGTATATTTTAAAAATTCTCTCTTTTTCTAATTGCCATTCCTTATCCCCTAAAAAATGCCTCCTGTCCCCCTACCATCTCATAAATATTTATCGTTGTCTCCTGCTGTCCCCATCCTGGAAACACTGTGGAGCATAGGTGTGAAGAGAACAATGTTATCTAGAGTGCAATTTTATGCACCATTTTTGAGCCATTCTCTGTTCTGTGAACCGTTTGCCTAGAAATGGGAAGTGATGTACCTTTCAAAGTCTGACTAAAAAGTGATGAGCCATATGAGGATGCATTGACCCTATTGCAGTTTCTGGCAACTTTTAAAGAGATGAATATGGTTTATGACATCACTGGCAGCTGTAGATTCCTTGGTTGCAGTAGTAATTTGGTTCTAGCCTGTTACTTCATTCCAATAACTTCAATCTATAGGCTTTTCATATGATGTTGGAAATTTCTTGATCTATAATTTACAAAAAAATGAGTATGAAGCTATTTATGTTGAGAGACAACCTATAATTGTAAGATGAGCTGGAGTTTAATGGCACGAGTATTAACAAAAACTTCTAAAACTCCACATAGTTGACAAAAACAAATATTAAAAGAACCTTTGAGAGCTAGATAAATATGTAGTGAAATATAAATATAAAATATAAAATATAAAATAACTTTTTAAATAAAAATAAATTTAATATTAGTGAATAAAATTATAATAGACTTTCTAAATAACATAGAAAGCAATACTTTTTGAAATAACCATGTGGTTAAATATAGAGTTAATAATTTGTAGCAATATAAAATACTAAATAGTTTTTCAAATAAAAATAAAGTCAATATTAGAGAAGAAAATAGTTTTTAGGTATTAAATAAAATGGTAAGTAAAACCTTAGAATTTTAATAAATAAAACTTAGTAAAACATATCTTTATAGTGCTATTAAATAAAATAGTAAGTAAAAAACTTTAGACATCTTGAATATATTTTAATACATGATATATAAGTAAGTGGATTTTGTGTACTACATAAATAAAATACATTACATATAAATATATAATATTTACTACACTTTTCAAAATGAAATAAAAACAATATTGAAGTATTAGTTTAATACTATAATAAAGTGTATGTGTATGCTTGTCTGTAATAAGAACTTGTAGTTCGTTTGTTGTAACTTTTGTCTATTGTTAGACCATTGTATTTTTTTGGTATATAACTACTTTCTATTTTTAGCATATGATCAATAATATAATGTGATGTTCTCAACTTTAAAAAGCATGCCATTTTCTCTCAATCTCTTTCTTCAGTTCTTACTAGTATGGGTATTGTTGTGCCTTGCACACTTCCCTTTGCAAAATGTGGATCCCCCTTTTTTTGTTTTTGCTTTTGTTTGTTTGCTCCATGGGGGGTATCTTAAATTTATTCTTGGAAATTGAAGTTTCCAAGTTGAGAGCTCTTTTGATTGCTTCTTGCAAAAATAATGGATAGAAAGCTTTTACTAAACTCTTGAGAGGTTTGAAGTTAGCCCTTCTATGAACAAGACAATGAGCCTTCTTTCTATCACCTCAAGAACCATTATTGATAATCTTCGAAATTCTGCTACGTAGCTTTCTAAATTGCCTTCTTGCTTCAGTTGAGCAAGCTCTATAAAATGAACCTTTCGATCCTTTCTGTCACGTTTGTCAACAATCCTTTGGTGGAACTTAGCATAAGTATCAATCAAACTATGTCCTTGGGTGACCATCCCATGGTACCACCATTCATGTGCTACTCCTTTCAAATGGAGGGTAGCATATTTGATCGCATCTCCCTCAAACATAGGGTTAAGAGAGAAACTGGTGTCTAACTCTAGATCCATGGATGAACTATACACTTGTTTGAGCCATCAAAGCTGGGTATTGACAGCGTACCCAACTATTGCTGAAAATCTTGATGGGTAAAGTTTATGTCACTCCCTCCTTGGTTGATTTCTCATTTTCAAATTACATAAAATTTGCAAAGACATGGTTGAATGAAACTCATTTCCCAAAGATTGATACTTATGTAGATAATCTACAAAGTTATCCTAACCCTTTTGATTTTGTTGCCCTCCTTCACCTTCAAGTGTTTTTCTTTTCAAGAACTTGGGTTGAAAAGGTCGAATTGTAGAATTGATCACTATTTTGGTGTGGTTATTATTGTTATTCATTGATGTACTCCCCTCATCCATCTGAACTTGATCAACTTTATTCAAGTTTTGGAATGTTTGCATCATTTTAGTCAACAAATTTATCAATTGTTGCTAACCTTGTATGATGGCATTGAGCATAAATTGGTTCTTTTTCCTTCATTAGGATTTCTCCTTTCCCTTTCTGCCATATCAATATTCTCTATTTCAACTCTGCAAAAGGAAACTCTGCATTTGTATTCAAAGGATCAAGAGATTGAGCTCTACTTCTTTCCCTTAGTAGTATTTGAATTCTCTGTCATTGCAATGCATGTCATGTGATTCTTTGCATTAACTAGCTTGTATACAAGCTATCAAGATCATAGCTCTGATACCACTAAAATGTCCCCAACATTGATTTTTTTTGAATTTTTACAAATGTTTGATGAAATGCATAAACCCTTTGACTTTTTGATCACTAAGATCTCGATGTGGGAAGGTGAGAGCATACGGTGATTTGGGACACTAACCTCCTAGCAGCAAGTTACGTAGATCTAAATGAATGCAATCTGGAAATGAAAGTGATTTTTAATGTCATGTCAGCTCTAGATTACAATATTATAATCATTAATAGGTCTTCTAATATTTTTGGCAGTAAGTCACACAGAAAATTACAAATAAAATGTTACTCTAATAAACTGCATGACTGAATGTTTAATAATGGGAAATATAATATCAGAATTTGAAATAAAAATTAAATTCAAATTTTATGCACCATTCCTTGGATGGTGATGCTGATCAAATATTAGAAGAGCTGCAACAAGGGCTGTGGAGACCTTTGTTATCAACTGAATAGCAACATATATTTGTCACCCTATAAGGAGTACGGCAGCCCTAAGAAATAAGTAAATATCTCTATTTTTGATGCAACGACAGCTATTATGAATTGGAACCTCATCTCAATGAGTTGCAACCTTTAAATAAAGGAATCAAAACCTTTAAATAAGAATTCAAGGTAGCATCCAAAGCCGTGTCCACCATTATGACAAGTACAACAGCCTCCTTAGCAAACTAACACATTTATATATTCACCAAGATGAATCATTGGCATCTTAAAGGATACATCAGCCTTTAAATGAAAGAGAATAATATTCGCCACTCTTAAAAGAGTACAACAACCTATGATGTTGCTATTTAATCCTCTCAAAAAGTGCAGCTAGTACCATCAGGTACAACTAACATCAAAACATTAAAATAAAATATTATTACCAACAGGATGTCAAAGCAAATCAAGCAATAGAGTATTGAGCCATAGCATATGTTAGGCGCACGTTTGTAAAACCATTTTCATTTGGAAATGGATTTCAACATATCGCATGCTTGTTCACTAGCCTTCGTTTAAATGCATAACCTTAAAGAGTCTTATTCACAAATCTATACTTACTAATTATACAAGATGCAGGAGTCAAGTCCGTTGCTTTTGTACTCCTTCCAAAGGCCATATGTAGTTTCCACTTTTAGTTGATTGTTTGAATTCATCTGCAGAAAAATTGTAATTATTTCTTTTGGTCTAAAATATAAACTTTTATATTGTGCATTCAAGTTATATGCTGCATCCAAGTTAGATTATTTGGATTTCACCTCTTTTTTCTTGGACTTACAGGTCATTGTTGAATTTTGCAGGGGTTGCTGGTGGTACAGCTTCCGGAAAGACTACAGTTTGTAACATGATCATTTCACAACTTCGTGATCAACGTGTTGCTCTTGTGAACCAAGTACTATTCATTGGCTATCCTGTCATTCTTTGTTTTAAATTTTAACTATTGAACCCTTGAACATTAGTTTGAAATTGTTTTCATTTATAAGTTTTGTCAAGATTGCCTATTTGGTTATTTAACATACATCTTAAATTTGAAACCTAAAGGACACATTGTAGCTTTCTTGCTGATATTTCTAAGATTTAAACTTATTTACTCTGCTTGTAATGGAATTGGGGATATGCATCATTTAAAAGTTTTTAGCCAAACTTAAAGCTATATATGAGAAATTATTTGTGAATAAACATAAAAATATTCTATTTAGTTTCCTTGTGAACCTCTTATGATGGATGCAATATGAAGTTTCATCAATACAGAAAGCCCAGTTAAAAAGGCTGGCAGAAGTGATTTCTGACCAAGAATTTATAGATGTCTGATCTTTGTTCATATGGAATCTTCCTTAAAAAAGTCATTTTTGTCTGACATTTTCTTATTAAAAAGGAAGTTATTTTACATGTTTTGCTGCATATAGGAGTTTCATCTTCTTTTAATCGACTCAAATAAGTTTGTTTTTTGTTTTATCTATTTTCACAGGATTCATTTTATCGTGTTTTGAATGAAGAAGAGTTAAAGCACGTTTCTGACTATAATTTTGACCACCCAGGTAATGAGTTAATTTTTGTTGGTGGCTTAATTGGTTCTATGAGGATTTTTATATTGCAAATTGCATTTCTTTCCTGAGTTTTTGGGGTGGGGCTTAAGGGTTTTGCTCTAAGTGAAATGTAACTTTCACAAGGTATGCACCATATACGCAATCTGGGAAAATTTGGCTGTGGAAAAATAGCTAACATGCTGACAAACTGTAATTATGCTTGCTAGTACTGAAAATTGAATTACTGATATTACAAAATCCCCTGATACTGGTTTTGGTCCATTTTCTTCATTGCATTGCATAAGTATAAATAACCATATGCACATTAGTCAATGGCATTTTCTATTGTTACTACTTTCTTTGCTGAATTCCATGTTCAAAGTAGTCTTTTGATAGGATCTGTCTTAATGTCAGGTGAATAGAATCTTGGTGAAAATTTATTAAAATTTATAAATCACATGCCTCCTTTTCTTGTTAACAATTTTCTGTACAGAGTGATCTGTAGGAATTGACAGCTGATAAGGAGCATTGAGAACCTGGGGAGTTAGGCTAGCCCCACGTCTTATCCAACTGGCAATCTGCATAAAATTTTATTCTTGAAAATGATGTGCCAAATGATTCACATTTTAAAATCTCTGAAATATGCTCTTCATCTTAGTAGGCATCAGGCAGTGCAAGGTCTTTACTTTGTTTTAGTGAATTGATGGAAAATGGGCAGAGGCACAGTAGAGTTTTGGAGTGAATGCTCATGGAACAATTGTAGTGTTTGTTTGTGATAATTGGAGCTTTTTATGTTTGCATTCAATCTAAAGAAAATAAATAAGAAAAGAGGTTTTTAATGTACAAGCACAAAGTGTACTGGGCTTCACTCTATCAACGCCATAAAACAAAGGCATTAGATTAGTTACTGCCTGTTATATTGAAATTAGTGAAGGAGATTTTGCACATTTTTAAAAACATTGTTGCACTTAATTAATGAGTTTGTTTTTGGTGTTAATCTTTTCTACCAATGAGGTGTATGAATAAATTTCTATTTATTGGGAGAATATATTTCTTGACATAAGTGTTTAACTAGTTCATATATCTTAAAAACGTATCTGTTAAACTTGTGAGTTGTCAACCTCAAGGTACTGATCTTGAAATTGAGGGAAATTAATTTGTGGGATATGCACCCTAAAAAATGTCTGGAACCTATCCTAAAATTTTAAAAGAAAAATATCTAAGGGAGCCTATTTTAAACTGTGAGAAATTAATTTGTGGACCATGCAACTTAAACTAAATATATTTAATTAAATTGACAAATGAAATCTAGAAAAGATCTATATATTGTATTTGAATTTTAAAGAGAAGGTCGTATTACAAAAACCTTTTCAAGCTCAAGCTTGTAGTTGCTAAAAAATCCCAAAAAATGTGGTAATGACCAAGATTATGAACAGTAAAAGTATTTTGCAGAAACAGAGCAGGCTTAGACAAATTCTGAAATAAACAGCTAAGGCAACAACCAACAAGTGACCGGAACAAAAGAAGTTTTCTCTTCAATTGTTTTTGTGGGGAGGGTTACAGAACAGTTTCCCATTGTTAGTGCCGATAGGTGGCTAGCCTTCAGATTCCCAAGCCCAGTAACAATGTAATGTTTTAGAGTCTTTTTCTGAGATTCCCACTTTTTTGGCCCATCTTTTTATTGAATTTCAGGCCATTTTTTCTTGGTCTTGTCCATCCTTCCATAAGGTTAAATGATTATCCACCTCATGGAAGAACACTGTTACAACCATCATTCCCATTGTATAATGCCTCCTGATGTGATTAAAATTATCAACAATAGATTGGTCTATGTGAAAATTAACTCAATATCTTGCAGCATTTCAGTGTTGAAGATCAAAAAGTTCATATGATAATATCTGTTCCTTTTATCACAAGAAAGGTTCTTATATGAGTATATTTGAATGGATGCTTCATTTCATTTACTAATTACTTGTTGGGTTGCAAGGGTTACTATTTCAATTCAAGACAAGTGGGTGTTCCATGCAGCTTGTGGGCAATAATTACCACATCTACAACAGAAATATGGGACAATTTACTCAAAGTAGGGAGGAAACGATAGATTCATGTGGAGTCTTGTATGTAGTGATATTTATTATTTTCTTGTAATTATCTTCCTAGTTCACTTACTATTACATGCATGTATTGATAGAGTTAAGGTTTATGTTGGGCTTACAACTGAATTTAGTAAGCCTAGTCATAACTTAAGTGTCCAATATGCATCTTCTTGTATGCATGTGTGACAAGTGACCAACTGTGGCATTCAAACCAAGCTTACTCAGTGATAACAGATGACTAGTTACTTGTTGGTTTACAAGGGTACTCTTTTTACTCATGACAGTGGTGGTCCATGCAACTTGTGGGAAATAGTTTCCACTTCTAACAGGAATGTCGACAATTTACTCAAACAAGGGATGGAATGATAGGCTTAAGTGGAGACTTGTGTAGGTAGATCTATTATTATCTTGTAATTATCTTCCGAGCATGTATGAGGTTAAGTTTACATTGGGCTCACGACTTAATTCTGTAAGCCTAGGCACAACTGAAGTCAAATATGCATCTTCTTGTACACATTTGTGACAAGCAACCAAACATAATTAGATGTTTGTAAACTATTCATTTTCTTTTGGTGAATAGAGTACCACATGTATAGTTGTGTGAATCTCTGTTCTCTCGTTCATGTGTGTTTGCTTTTTCATGGAATTTTCTCTTCACTCATGGAATTTGCTGCCTTGCTCTACCTGTGCAAATATGTGTATTAAGAGTAAGTATTAAAGACGATCAGATGCATAAGTTTCATGTTTATAAGAATAGATCTTGAGCTGCAACATCTATGATCACAGCTTTCAAAGAACTTGATTTTCCACATTGGTCAAAAGTCTTTGGTATATGACATTTGAGAAGTAATAAGCCTTACATATGTACTTGCAGCATGTTTGTCTGCGAACATGTTCAGTAGTGCAAGATGTAGAGAGCATGTTTATTCAGTTAATGCATCAGGTGCAAAATCAAATATAGTTGAACTATGTCTTATAAGCACTTCTAATATGAGTAACAATGGTTGTTATTCAATTCTATTACTTCTAGTTCTGGATCAGCTGCCTGTCTTATTTCATTCAATAGCCATCTTGTAATTTCCGGCAACTGAAATAGCTTGAACCTTTTAGATGTTGAATATTGTAAAAGCCTAGAGGACAAAGTTTTGTGGTTTTTGGCTAATTTACAAACCTGTGGTTCTTACTAGGTCTTTTCTTTGCAAAATGAATTGGAGTCTGGAGGCACCAGGTTTTTCAATTGTTGTCATCATGGAATATTTATTATCCCATTTGTAGTTAGTTGAAATTTTATTATATTTAACATTTAAGAGTTGAGGATTTGCAATGTTATCATTTATAGTTGGAATCTTGAAGAGTTGTGTTTAGTTATCCCTTTTGTTTCTTAACATTTTGGATTTTTTATTATAGATGTTTATTTCTGGCTTCTCTTTTAGCTGATGCAATATTTCTAGATGCAAATATTTATATGGCTTATGAATTTCCTCCTCAGACGCATTTGACACAGAGCAGCTACTTGATTGCATGATGATGTTAAAACAGTGGAAGTCAATTGATATTCCTAGCTATGATTTCAAACATCATCGGAGATGTGTGCCTACCCGGAAGGTATTCTTTCTCCAACTGTCCTTTTTCAGACTTTATTAATAGTGGGCAGTAAAATCAATCACATTCCAAGTTCCAATCAGTAAAAAATGAAGAAGTGCCATGCTATGTTTAGGTTGGAACCTTTGTAATGAACAAAACACATGGGTTTTGGTACCTGGAGTTAATAATGCAAATTTTAAACAACTAAATTGAAACAGTCATTTAAAAGAGGAAGTCTTTGATGCATGAACTTAGATTCTTCATCATTCCAACAGTTCATGGGGCAAGAATGAGGGAGACAAGATGGTTTAGAGTGATGAACCATATAAGTAAAGGAGTCAAGGGCAACTTTCCAAAGGATAATTGATAAAACTCAGTCTTGGTTGTGATGGCGGAGAATGAATATTGGCTGGATAAATCAGAAATAGGAGACAAGTTCTGCTTATTTTCTAATGCCTCAAGGGATGTCAGCTATCCTTAATATATATATTTTGTCATTACAAAGTACAAACTATAGGACAAAGCAAAAATTTAAATGGTGTTAATTTTGATCTGGGTGCAAAATATTTTATTCTGCAGGTTCTTTTTGTTAGTAGATGTTCAAAGCATCAATGCTGTAGTCTATTTCTATGTTGTAAATCCAAGACCAATATCCAGATTTTAAGCCTTCTTTTGTTTTTCCTGCAGGTGAATCCATCTGATGTTATCATATTAGAGGGATTGTTAGTCTTCCATGATCCACGGGTCCGTGAGTTAATGAACATGAAGATTTTCGTTGACACAGGTTTCATTTTTTCCCTTAATATCTTTTGGTTTATACGGATTGTTGGAGCATATCAATCATTTGTAGATAACATACCAAGTACCTTAATGGTAATGCTTTATTAATCGAGTTATCTGTTTTACATGGAAAGGGTGTAATCTGTCTGTAAAGGTCACATTTTAAAGTATTTAAACTATGGAGCTATATTCAAACCCTAAAGCAATTTTCACATACAATGTAACAGTTGGAAAAATCAATGTAAGGATTTCTCTGTATCCTATACAGTGGATTTGCATGAGTAATACAGCAAGTGTACTTTGAGTCTTTTAATCAGTTTTAACTTAGATAGGGTTTATAACTTTAATTTTGCATAACTGTAAAGTAGTGTTAAAAATTTGATCATTTATGCTGAGAATTTCTTACTATCAATCGTTTCTTTGCCATTTTAGGTGCTTGGCCTTAATTAGATCTCCGTTGTTCCAACTGTTTGTTTTGGCATTTTGCTAAGCATCATTTTTTATACAGCTAGACAGTAGACATAAGATGATTTTGTGCACAATAATTATCGCTTCTACACTTTCCCTTTCTTCCCATTGAATGGCTTTGAGAAGCGCAGGCTAGTAAATGAGTATTATATGTTGAAGAATCTTTCAATGATCAATATGTTTGGCTTCTTCTTAACATAGAATTTATAGTTTAAGTTTAAACGTTATGCATCTATGTTGTTTTTGATTTCTTATGCTTTGCTTAGGGATGAGATAAAATATATCCCATAATTTTTTATTTATTTTTGCAACCATTCCACCTTGAGAGTTTGATGACAAGCCTGATTTATCATTATTACTGTGTTCTTCAGTCTTCAGTATTTAGGGTCTGTGACAATCTTAAATTGGTAATTGCACAACCTTCAATTAGGAGTGGGCAGCAGCTAGAGGACTTTGACTAATTCCACTCACTTTGTTCTTGCCCTTCTTAGAAGCTATTAGACATAATGCTTGTTTGGCCACTTTTCATTTTCTGAATGATAGTTTTTCTTTGTCATTAAAGCTTTGGTGAAAGGCCTATTGCTAGTTTTTTCTACCTCAAATTATCAAGTTTTGAATTGGTGGTGATTTTTATATAAGTTTCATGGATGTAGGCTACTGTGATACCAAGCATGCATGTGTAATTAGTATAGAAGTAATAAAAGATATAATGCTTCCGCAGTCAACAAATTGTGGCAAAAAGTTTGTGGATGGTAGTTGCTGCAAAATCTGGTCAATATACTGCAGAAGGTTAACCTAACTACAGGTCTGTTCCTGCTCAATGCAGTTAAAGACATAAGTTATGATTGTCAAAACAATTAAAAAGTAAGCATAAATGCAAAATTAATCTATATCACTGAATGATTTAGAGCCACTGCTGAAATCAGCTCACTATTACAGTGTTCTTTGCTTGCATTTCTGACTTGGAAAATGTGCAGGGTCATTGAGGAAGAGAAATTTGATTTAATGGTGACTCAATTTGGTCTTGGTTGACGTATAGATTACATTAAATACCAGTCAAATAGGTGAACATCATGCAGGCCAGTCCAGTCAGTTATAATGTAATGGAATAATTAGAAAGGTGTTGCATGTATACAAGGCAACTTGGGCAGAATGGTAAAGAGAGAAAAGGAGAGGAATTCTTTACCAAGTTTGACTTGTCATTAATAATAATTGTGAAAATAAGTCTATTTATGATGTTATTAATGCACTTGTGATGTCAAAGTCTGACATTTCCCAACATATTCCACATGAGCTGAATTGATCAGTTGAAATCCGTATGTCACATCTTCAGAGTCCGCTTCCATCATGGAAAATTGAGAGGTATCTTGAGTCTTCTAGCTTGGTACATACTACATAATACTAGCAAGAGGCCTAAACAAAGAATCTTTCATTAACTACCTCCAATAATGGGTTCTTCAGAGCTCTCAGGCTGAGTTGCCTGACTTTTGTGAGTAGCCTGTTAGACATCTCATGCTATTGCAAATATTCATTTGGGACTGCATACAATTGTAGAATGAACAAGTCTCTGACTGCATACTGCACAACTGTAGAATGAGAGTATACAACTGTACCCTTTTCATCAAACAGGCAAGTGTGTGATGATGACATTTGGTTGTAGAACCAGAGGATACAGCTGAAAGTGTATGACTGTACAGCTGTAGAATGAGAGTGTACACCATTTTTTCATCAACGGGCAAGTGGGTGACTGCACACATCTGTAGAATGAGAGATTGCAAATAATTTAGCAGAATATTATATTAATTGTTGCAAGGGTATTGGAGTTCATAGATTCGTTGCAAATATTGTAAAAGAAAAAAATTATGCAAAGGGGGATCAATAAGAAGGTAGAGGAATAGTAAATGGGCAACTCTAGTAGCATTGGTGGTGGGTGTCTTGAGACTTTATCAATGCTATAGAATGGGGATTGATATAACAGCATAAGAGAGTCATGCTAGAAAATGTGGAGGAGAGTCAACATTATGCTCACAGGCTTTGAAACAAAATACTACTGATGTTGACTGATAATTTTGGATTGACTTGGAGGTGAGTTCGAGTCTTGGCAGGGGCATTTGTTGGTTATGTATTTTCATTACTACGAGGCAGATGCAAATTATCTTTGGTGACCATGGTTTGAATTTGCTCAGGGAGGGAGTTGGATTCATGATAGAGAATAAATTAGCCTTGATTCTTATTTGTAACTGTTACTTTGGAAGCAAATCAACTGAATATTATGTTCCATTCTGCTTTGGGTTTGATAGCTTTTGAAATTTCCCAATGACTCCTGAATATAGCCAAAATATGCTCTCTTTTCTGGCTGATATGGAGCCTATGCTGAGTTCTATTTTCATTCAATATTGTAGAGTTTTGTTTAAGGTTAACCGGATTAACAACCATCTGGGAGTTCCTCTCCACTTGAGTTGTCAGCTCTTTTGGAGTGCTATCTATAGTCCTTTTCTCATTGCTAGGAGTTCTGCCTCATTGTTGGTTTGCCCACCAATATAATGGATATGATATCAAGAGTCAGTTTGTAGGTTTTCTCAATATTACACCTATTTCAGCATCCTCTGGATTTCTTTTGACTGCAGCAGTACAGTTTAGCTTAATTTAATTTTTACGGAGTGGATCCAAACTTGCATTAGTGTTTATTCTGATGTAAAGAAAATTGTAAAAATGTGACAGTTTCCACTTGTTTGGCATAAAAATGATCTTAGCACTATGACTTAATGCAAAGGCAAAAATATGTAGTGGGGTGGTCATTGTGTTCCATCTCTCTTCAATAATTTTGTGCACTTGTTTGAAAGTTTTTTTAGGATCTTGCACTTTCAAATTTATGATAGCCTTCATCATCTCAATCATTGGTTGATGTCTTTGTCAAACAAGGCTTATTCATGTTGATATAACAAATTATATTCATAATGGGCTTAGTGAAATTGAGGAGATATTCCACATGATCTCACCAAGTGTCATTTGGGATCATTTGTGTAATATTTGTTGTCCTCTTAGTGTTAGATTGCCTCTATACAAATCAAATTTGGCTAATAACCATGTTAGAAAGTTCCTCTCGAACCTTTACAAATTGTCTCAACAAGATTGTGTTGGAGGCAAAATGGGTCATTAAAAAATAAAAATAAAATAATTAAAAGGAATCTTCAAAGGACAAAACATAATTAAATTAAGTTTTAACAAAATAAATTTCTAACTAAAGTGAAACATAATATTTTTTTTTTTTCATTTACCTTCAACGACTTCAATTTCGAGAATGATCTAAATATGCCTTGCAACATGTGGTGGTTGGTGATCTCTCTGGTCTTAGTATACACCTTTTGATCCAATCAATTTCATTGCCAATCTTTTGTAGCATAAGGTTGAGGGAGTTGACAGCACAAGGTGTCTAAAAATGTTCGAATAGCATTCCTCAACCAATAATCTAGCTTCTTTACAATTTTGCGTTGTTCATTGTGGCTTGAATAACACTATGAGACCACATTTCTTCAATGGCCATCATGAGGATACTAGCAAAAAATTGGTCATCCTTCACCTCCCCTCACAACCCATGACTCTAAAAAACATCGCCTCTTTACAGGACACTGTGATCACAATGATCAAAGGCTGATTTTTAGTATCCTTTCATTTATAGCAAATGATGGACACCCGTATCTTGGCTCATGAACTCTTTATGAGTTTCAATGAATCTTCTCCAAGCTTGACCTCCTTTTCTAAAAAGGTGCTATGCATCATCTCATTGCCTAGGCTCTTATATTCTTTGGAGCTTCATTAATTTTTTTTCACCATTTCTTGCCAACATTGTGAGGGAACAATATTGAAAGCCAATCCGTTTGCATAAATACATCTTGCTATGTGTTGATTAGCAATCTCTCGAGACTCATTTTGAAATTCCATTTCCATTGGTCCCTTTGGTCTCTTATGTGTAATAGGTTGTTGAGGTGTGGCAAAAGATGGGTGGCTTGCTACTACAATTTTAGGATTATGTGGAGGTAGAAGGAGCTTCATTCCTCCAAATCCTTTCTTTGCAAAATGATGATTTTCTCTACAGCCTGTTGCTTCATCTACTTGCTCCTACCTGTTAGTATATTTTATCACTTGCTTTGATGGCATTCAATCGACTATATGAGCTTGAATACTTGTTACCACACCCTTTGCAAATCCAAATATACCCCCCACCACCTAGAATTGGTTGTATCATATCAATATATTTCCAAAGAAGAGAATTTGGATTTGTTTTGAAATGCAATTGACCCACAGAGCTAAAACTAATGCCCTTGTAATCCCTATAGCAACAAGTGTAATAAACAACACATTCAAAACAAAGAAAACAAGTATATATAACCTAACTTATTTAATATTTTAAGCATACATTCATAGTAGAATAAAAACATAATTTTTTCTCTATGATTTTCATGTTACTAAATGGGCTCTTGCGCACTTTATGGAATATCAATCCATCCACTTTAGAACCTTCATTGATCAATCTTCAAGTTTATTTGGGTGAGTGCAAGCAAAAATGAAAGTTCAGTAAGAATGGATTGTTTTTGTGTTTCACATTCACAATGTGAGGTAACATTAGTTTGTTTTATGATTTTATCCTTTCAAATGCTTTACAAGTCACATTTAAGGGTTAGGGATTTGTTTTGGTCCATCCTTGTCAAATTCAAATGCTAAAATTGAATTATTTACAAGAATAAATTAAAAAAATGTCAAAAAATGTACATGTTTTGCTTTGGTTTGGCCATATTTTGCTTAGTTAAATATGGGTTAACCTAGGTTCATCTAGGATGAATCCATAGTTTCCAACCTTCCTCCTGTCTGATCCCCTTGTATAATTGGACCTGTTATTGGATTGGGTTCAAATTGGATATGAATTTTGGGGCTATGGAAAGTGAACCAACAACATAGATAATAAATATGTATTATATATTAATTAATATAATAAAATATTAAAGTGTCCAAAGCAATGTTAAAGAGTTGTATGAAGAGAAGAACCAAGATTTTTGTCTATTGAAGGTTGTGAAACATGCATAATCGATTTTGTTTTTGGGGGCTTACATGATTGCAATTAGAAATAATCTCATTGCATTTACATTTTCTTGTTGCAAATAACTCCATGATATCATTTACCATAATAGACAAATTTATAGTGAGTTTGAATCACTTTTAGGGCATGTGGTAGTCACAAAAAACACAAGAAAGGGCCAAGGCGTGGCCTTGCATCCCCGGCTACTTGGGACACACCCACATGGTACCCAAGGTGGCAAGGCTGTGCCTTGTTTGTCTTGTCCATGCTCCGGACACTTAGTTGAAACTTGTTCTTGTTTGGTCCTTCAATACCCAACTACAAGGAATCTAGTAACATAGGATGAAAAGATAGGCTTCTTGTTGGTAAAGCATAGGGTTGCCATTGGGATTGTGAAAGTATTTATGTTGAATAACTATTTTCTAAGGGGGGTTTCCAATTTATTGGAGTCTCCTTGTTAGTTTCATTGTTAGTCTGGTTAAAATTTTGTATATTTTTTTAGCATTCAAGACTGTCTTTTTTTGGCCTGATGATTGAATGCCAAGTCACAAGTGGGTGTTTGAATGCCTTATTCCTTGCAATATAAATTTTCTTTGAATTGCCATTAATGCTTGTTCAATTGAGCTCAAAAGTGGTAGGAGTGTTAGAAGATAAACATGTATTGTATGTAGGACGACTCTTGTTGATTGGACTCTTCCCAAAAAAGTTAATCATTTGTTGCTTGAGCATGCTTGCTTATTCACCTTTCTTCTTTTTAGTATTTCCATTAAGCAGTGGTGGACTTCATGATAATGTCTTATTTACTTTTAAGGATCACTTTCCCTTGTATTTTCTTTGAGACTCTTTAAAAGTTAAAAGTATTTTCATCTTGCCTTATCATTTTTTCTATTTAGTAGTGGATGATATTGAAATCGATATGCATTCCAAAAAAAATGAAAATGAATTCTACATGTATTTTTTAATTTGTTTAACTTGTTTAGTTTCTTGATTCATACTTCTAGCTGTCAAGCTGTTATTACTCTGATTATCTTCATGAAAACTATTTTCAGTGCAGATGCTGATACACGGCTTGCAAGGAGAATAAGGCGTGATACAGTTGAGAGAAATCGGGACGTAGGATCAGTCCTTGAGCAGGTAAGTATTTCATTTTTTTATGGGTCTTATTTGTCTTAGTACTAGTATAAATTTGAAAATCATACCTAATATTTTCATTTTGGCTTTCTAGTGATTATTTATACTTTTCAAATCTTGCTGGGATCCTTATTTATCATTTACCTTGGAAAGTTATTAGTTTATTAAATTATTGAACTGTGCCTTGTGCTTTTGTGGATTTTGTTCTTATTTATACACAGTGGTTGTAAGGGATTGTAAGATGCTAAAAGTATCGTTTTATTGGTGGTGTACAGTATTCCAAATTTGTGAAGCCCGCATATGATGAATTTATATTGCCATCAAAGAAGTATGCAGATGTTATCATTCCTCGTGGAGGAGATAACCACGTTGCTATTGATTTGATAGTGCAACATATTCGAACAAAGCTTGGGGAACATGATTTGTGTAAAATATATCCCAATCTCTACGTTATTAACTCTACTTTTCAGGTAAACTGTTTAAGTTGCATATCCTTTTCATACTTGTAGTTTGTTTAGAAGTCAATCACTTTTCAATAGTCCTAGAGTATGAAATTTGAATAGAAATTAACTAGTTAGAAATTACTCAGTAGAACTTTTTAAGGATAAAAAATTCAAATTTGTGATTCTAACATTCTTTTCTAATTAATGACCGAACCCTAATGCTCGAGTCTTAGATTCTGGATTTGATGAGATAAATGATGATATGTTTGATTGAGATAAATGATGATATGTTTGATTCACAGATAAAAGGAATGCATACATTGATACGTGATATTAAAACTACCAAGCACGATTTTGTATTCTATGCAGATAGGCTGATTCGTTTGGTAATTCTGTTGTCAATATCTTTATTGTTAAAGCACCTCAAAACATTGTTATTTATGTTGGGATTGTGCTTGAAGTTTAAGAGAGTATCTAATTCATTAATTTAAAATTCCGTACAGGTTGTTGAACATGGTCTTGGTCATCTTCCATTTACAGAAAAGCAGGTGGTCACTCCTACTGGTAAGATCATAATGGCCTATATTTCTTTCCACTCAAATTCTTCAAAAGTATTATTTGATATACTATTTGCACCAAGATCATATACTTCACTGTGGAAACATAATGTGCTTATTAGTGGGGACCCAAGGTCAGTTGTCAAGGTGTGCTAGTTACAAACATTATGTATCCGATGCTTACATGAAGAACCTAGGAAACATACATGTTTCACTTAACTGAGGTAGCTTTTTTTTATAAACCTTTATCCAAGGTCATCTATGTGGGGCATCATCCAGCTTACATATAACATTTGTGTCCACTTCTTCTTCTTTATAAATTGTGTGGCTTAACATATTAAATTTTTGTGTTCTGACAACAAATAAATGCTTACAAAAACTTCCAACACCTCTAAATTTTTTATCCGTTGAACTTAGCCATTTTCAGCGATTGATATAATTGCCTTGAGTTTTAATTTCATTTTCCTATTTTTTTTAAGAGTTTTCTGTTCATTCTTCTGATTTTTTTTTAGTTGTTCTTCTGTACTTAAATGGTAAGTTTTCTCTTCTTTTTTCTCTCTATCTTTTTCCTATTATTAACTTTTCTTCTTGTGAGCATCTACTTCATATCAACTGATTACACAACCATCTATTGCCATGGGAATGGAGTCTTCAAATCACTTTTCTTAACAATTGGTTTTATCTTAGTTAGCAAGAGACAGTGGTACGGTACTGGTATGGGGAAGGGGATGCCAATCAAATTTGGGTACACAGGTAACAGAATATGGAGTTTAATATTATTTACAAATGTAGGCACCAGAAATTGTGGGTATGGGAACAGGTACTGTTGGAAATTGTTGTCATTGATGTCAAAGGTATTTGAAGACTAAGAGGGTTTGTTGAGGGATTTGCTGATGGCAGATTGAAGGTGCAAAGAAAATAAAATAAAATAATATTGTTTCTAAGGGCCAACCCTTAGACTCATTGGCACCCTCATTAATAAATAAAAATTGCAAATTAATTTTTTTAAGAGGCTGACTGCCCTTAGTTGAATGCCCCATTTGAAAATAAAAAAATAATAATTAAATATAGGGGCCAACCCCTATTGGTGCACCCAAAGTAGAGGTGAAAGCGTGCATATAAAATAAGAGGTTGCATCCATTTTGAAGAGACATGTTGTTTTATGAATCGGCCCCCCTCCTTTGGTGAAGATATTTAAAGTGATTGTGGAGTCCATTTGAAAGCAAGCCATTCATTGCATATCATTCATATAAGGAGCAGTTTTTAAAAGGCACATAAGTGCAGAAATTTTGAAGACATGTGAGCAGAATTATAAGACATGAGCAGATTTACTAGAGCTTTATGGCAAAATTTATGAAGAATTTTAGGAGACTCTAAAGGCAGATTTTTATGAAGTAGTGAACAGATTTGTGAAGGTGAATTAGAGCATATCTAAGAAGAGGTTTCAAATAAATTATTATATTGTTCATTTGGAGGTTGGTGCCTCGTAAGCAAGGAGATCGGGAGGTTGGTGCCTCTCATTAAAAGAGATTGGTGTTTCTTGCTGAGTTGGTGCTCAGTTGTGGGGATTGGTGTCTCTAGTGGGTTGGTGCCTACAAAAGAAGATTTGTAAAAGAAGTAGGTTAGTTGCCACAAGAAGATTTACCCCACAAGAAGATTTACATATAAGAAATATTTTGTTGTGGTTGTTTCCTGTAAGGGTTTCCACGTAAATCGTGTGTTCGTCTTGTGTTCTCAATTGCTAGATCTTGCATGTGTGCTATTGCTATGGTTACATTGATTCCCCCCCTTTCCCAGTATAACTGAGTGCTTTTCAATTAGTATTAGAGCAAATTCCTTTTAAGTGTCTGCAGGGTAAGAGTGAAAGCAACAATGATGAAAAGGATCATTACATGAAGAAAGGAAAAAGATATCAACAAAAGAAGGGCTATGAACAAGGTCAACATGAAAAGGAGGATTTCTAGAAGTACAAGAAGAATCTTTATTCCAAGAAAAATAATAGCTCATTAGAGGAAAGCGACAGAAAAATTTAAAATAGTGATAGAGAATAAATACTCTTCATAGCAATGGAAGCAAAGGATGATGAAGACGAAAAGAAAGAAGAAAGAGATTTAGGAGAAGAGCATAGTGAAGAGTGAAGATGAAGGAGAAGTGGATCTTGAAGAGGAACTCCATTATGCCTATAGTGAGATTGAGAAGCTTAAGACAAGAAATTTGAGACAAGGATTACAAATTCAAGAGTATAGTGAAGCCAAAGATAAATTAACACGAAGTCTTGATGAATCAGAAAAAGTTGATCGTAGATCTAAAAGTTCAAGTAGAAGAAGCAAAAAGGATTTAAGAGGAGATGAGAAATAGATTGAAGACAAAGGAAGAAAATTGCGAGAAGATGGAATCCGAGATTGTTTTCCTAAGAAAGGAATTGGAGAGGACAATGGATCGGTTAAACCAAAACTTGAAGACTTTGAAGAATTTGGAAATCTTGGATGACATCATCAAATCTCAAAAGCCTATGTTCGATGGGAGTGGAATTAGCTATGGATAAGGACATAGTTCCAAAACAATTCAATCATCGAAGAAATTAAAAGAAGAGAAGTATGTTGATGTCCTCAAAAGTTCCATCAAAGATGAAATCAACAAAAAGGAGAATTGAAAGCCAAGCATATCTCAAAATGCTAAGAATGACATGGTTAGGAAGCCCCTTCCACCAAGGCAAACTCATACGCCTAGGTTCTATCATTCCTTTCTTGGTTATTGCTTTTTGTGTAGTTAATTTGGCTGTAAGGCAATAGATTGTAAAATGTATGCACGAAATAACTTTAGGCATAAAGCAATGAATTATGGAGCATTTAACAAGAATAAAAGTCATGGGTTCATAAACAAAAATTTCAACTCTTTTGCTCCTCTTGTGGATTACAACATCATATGTTACAAGTGCAACAATTTTGGTCACACAACAAATTTTGTAGAAGTGGAATTGTAGAACCTTCAAAACAAAGTAAGAAGGAAGAAATAACAATGAAGCAAAAAGAGGAGACTTCAAAAAAATGGAGAAAGAAGAAGGAACAAGAAAAGAAAGAAAAATCCATGTTGGTTCAAATAACCCTATGCATATGAAACGAAGGAGATCAATGGTATATTGATAGTAGTTGTTCAAAGCATATGATAGGTGATAAGAGTAAATTTCTTACCTTCAAATAAGTGAATGGTCGATTAGTGAAATTTGGAGATAATGCTTTCACAAAGATATTAGGGAAAGACACACTTGGCCTTGATGATGGTAAAACAAAAACCGAGAATGTGCTATATGTTGAGGGGCTGAGACATAATCTTCTAAGTGTAAGTCAAATGTGTGATCGAGGGCACACTCTTACATTTCATGTAGAATGGCGTGAAATTAGCAAAGCAAGGTAGCAAATGGTGAAACAATTTTGGGATAAGAAATTGCTTGTATTATCAAAGGAGATGATTACATTTTATAGAGAAGGTAGAAATACTATAGACATTAAAAAATGTCTATCTACCACACCCACTAGCACCCATTAGTAACTCACTAACTATCCATTAGCAACCCACTAGCTATCCACTAGCTATCCACTAGCTACCCACTAGCTACCCACTAGCTATCCACTAGCAACTGTAGTGACCCACTACTACCACTAACTACTATAGTGACCCACTACTAAAGTATGGACCATTAAACAAGTAGAATATAATATTCTAACACCCTCCCTTAATGGTCAATTGTCAAACTAGCCTATAGAAAACAATCTGCAGGTCGTTGGTCACAAATTCTTTAGAACACTCTGCTGCTACGGAGACCCTCCCTGGATTTGCAGAATGTTGATGACCAAGAGTACCAAAAAGCATCCAGAAAAAAAACAGAGAAGGTTGCCCCTTCTTTAGAAAGCTTTGCATTAGGAGACAGGAGCTTGCCACTGAGTCTGCCACTTGAGACGAGTCTGCCACTAACCCTCACATAAACTGCAAAACTTCAGACCAGAAAACGTCCAACCTGATGTTGGATAACAGAGATGTCCCTCCCTAAAACCAGAGACACATGGAGAACAGCTGCCACGATTTTGAGGAAAAATCGGCAAACCATCAAAACTTTTGTAGAGGAGCATGATGCCCGAAAACAGACTGCAAGAAGCTAGTTGTGCAGATGTTCGCCCTAGCAACGCGAGGTGCAACAAAAACAGTCTGCAACAAACCACAAAGTACAAATCATCGTTTTTTTCGGAAAAAAAAGGGTAAAAACCAAAGAAAAATCTCATGCATTTTGCGAATTACAGAAACCCAAAAAGTATGGCATAGAATCCAAACACGGATCAGCATACAAAACATCGTTTTTAAGGAAAACGGTAAAACCCTTAAGAAACCAGAGCCCTCCCATACAACAGAAACCCTGACTAGGTAAACAGAACTGACCCTTAATTTTGAGGAGAAAATTATAAACCCTTCGGAATTTTTTAGGGAAAAATTATGAAAATCCACAGATTTTTTTTTTTTTAATAAGGGAAAAAATATTTAAAAAACCCAAAAGAGGAATCCCACCCAACACTGCGAATTATAGAAGCCTAGAAACAGGTAGCCATCGATTGTCGGCTGAAAAACAGAGGGTTTGGAACCCTAGCCGCCAGAACAGATCTGCACAGAAATCAAGCCACGAAAAATGAAGCACCTAGAAAAATTGGACAACCCATTTGAGATCTCGGAAAACCCACCAAGAATCTGCAATCATAATTTTTTTTCAATTTGAAACTGAGGCACAGAAAACGAGGTACCCAAAAAATTTGAAGATTGACCTAGTTAAGATCTCAGAAAACCCAGAAGGAATTTGCAAGCAAAATAATTTTTCGCCTTGAAATAGAGGGTCAAAACCCTAGACGAAAATTTCTGAACCCTAGGCCGCCATTAAAAGACCAGGAAAATGCAGAAAAATGGCTTGAAACTCCACGAAATCATGGCAAACTGAAGCTGAGTAGAGGGGCGACCAAGCTAGGACAAAAAAACTTTCTCCACCGAGCTCAAAAACCACACCCAGAAGATTAGAAAACCGTGTCCTTAATAAAAATGTGAAAAACGCTATTTCACAGAAAAACACGATTTTTAGAGCCGAAATCCCATAAAAATGTAGAAAACACGATTTTTTGCACTAAAGAAACCCTGGATCTGGACTCACAAAAATCTCACGTGATAAATCACGAATTACAGATTAAAAAAAAATGCCCTCCCAAAATCCTGAGCCCTCCCGTGAGGGAGAAAAACTCAGACCTGCTCTGATACCATGAAACAATTTTGGGCTAAGAAATTGCCTGTATTATCAAAGGAGATGATTACATTTTATAGAGAAGGTAGAAATACTATAGACATTAAAAAATGTCTATCTACCACACCCACTAGCAACCCACTAGCTATCAACTAGCTATCCACTAGCAACCCACTAGCTACCCACTAGCTATCCACTAGCAACTGTAGTGACCCACTACTACCACTAACTACTGTAGTGACCCACTACTAAAGTATGGATATAAGCCAAAATAGTAGCTTACAATTTGTATGTTCTTAGTGAGATTGGATGAGAAAGATTTTGTATGAGTCAAGAAGATGAAAGGTGGTTATGGCACAAGATAATGGGGCATTTAAACTTTGACAATCTTCTCAAGATCAGCCATAAGGAAGCTTTCGAGAGACATGCCAAAGATTTCAAAGCCTTCAAATATCACTAGTAAGCAATGCCAACTTGGGAAGCAAACTAAAGTGAGTTTTAAATAGAAGGAACGGTCTACATTGAAATTGTTGGAGCTTATACATACGATTCTTTGTGGTCCAACTAGAACAAAAGGCATGCAAGGAGAGGTATTTCATGTTGTTAATTGATGACTATTCTAGAATGACTTGGGTCACATTTTTAAAAGAAAAATGTGAAGCTTTTGACAAGTTTAAGGAATTCAAAGCCTTAGTGGAGAATGAAGCAGACTTAAAGAAGACTTCAAATGAGTTTGAAGACTTCTTTGAAAAGAAAGGGATAAGAAGACACTATTCTGCTGCAAGAACGCAACAAAATGGTGTTGTGGAAAGGAAGAATAGAACAGCCCAAGAAATGGCTAGAGCCATGCTAAATGAGTCCAAGTTACCTGACACATTTTGGAGAGATGCAATTTATATGATAGTCTATCTTTTAAACTATGGACAAATCAGAGTGAATCATAATAAAACACCATATGAGTTATGGAAAGGAAGGTCTGCAACAATAAAACTTTTCAAGGTGTTTGGGAGTACATGTTACGTAAGGAGAGATGAAGATTTGGGAAAGTTTGATTCTAGGGCTAAGGAAGGAATATCCCTTGGATACTCTTCAAGAAGTAAAGTGTACAAATGTTACAATAAGAGGCTACA
>VDFB02248467.1:0-11958 GCA_007258455.2 Sequoia sempervirens | reverse complement strand
GGCGGACCTATCCTCCAGAAGGTAAAAAGTTCAAATTTTTCCGATTGTCTTTTGGGTAAAATAGGAATATAGTTTAATTAAAGGGTGTCAATAAACCTTGTTTGGTGTGTTTGGGAAGGCTATTTGATGTATCCAATCCCCTTGCACCATTTGGCGACCCCGAAGAGAAATCATAGCTTTCCAAGTCCTTTTGAGTCACCCCTTTTCATTTTCCTAGTGGGACCTACTTGGGGATTTCATCACCCCAAGGGATGATTCCAACCACGCGTATCGGCGGGGTATATAAAGGGGGGAGAGCGAAAGCTGTACCTCAATCCAACCACGTTGTAATTGGCGAAGCGTCGGGATGACGTGAAGAGTTGGTCCGAGCCTCTAGTATCTCGCTAAGGTTCCCGACTCACGCTTGTAACGGGTTGGTGTTCACGGTTTGGGCCTCACATACCGGGTGTATATCGAGGACTCCTTAGAAACCATGTGCATCCTAGAGTAGAAGACTTTGTTGACCGTACCTGTTTCTACTAATATTAGGGTTGTGCTGCTTGAATTGTCTTTCTTGTGCAAAAACCAGTGATTGTCAGTTTGGCCAAGTCTTTTTGTGATTGCTACAATTTGGGTCCTTTGCCTTTGCCATCCATCAAAAACCCAAGCTTAAGCTTATCCTTTGGCGGACTTAACCTTATCTTTTAGCAAACCTATCCTCGTGCTGTGGCGGACCTGTCCTTGTGCTGTGGCGGATCTGTCCTAGTGCAGTGGCAGATTTGTCCTAGTGCAGTGGCGGATTTGTCCTAGTCCTATGGCGGATCTGTCCTAAGGCAGTGGCGGATCTGTCCTTTTATGGTGGCGGATCTGTCCCAGTTCAGTGGCAGACCTGTCCTAGTGCAGTGGTGGATCTGTCTAAACACAGTGGTGGACCTGTCCTTTTGCAGTGGTGGACCTGTCCCTTTGACCATCCTATACCATCATTTGGCATTCATTGTCCCTCTGTTTTGAACACCGAAACGATCATTTAGCGTCCAAAACAAACATCTGAACGTCTGTTCCGAGCCCCCATCCCTTCATTCTAAGGGTCATTTGTCCTGAATAGTCTTTTGCTTGTTTCGAGAGCCATTCATCTATCTTGAGACACTCCCCATCCGTCCTAAACACGCTTTCATCTCTGATCTCCGTTATTCCATATAAACCCCGTTGGAGTTGTCATCCAAGTTGACCTAGGTATTCATCCCTAATCACAATCATCATAGCTAGCTTAGGATCGCTATCCGTCTTAGGTCAGTTATCCTTTTCGATCCAATCAATCCGCTTCTATCTCAAGTTGGATTCGGTGTCGTTATCATACATCCACCTTTTAATCAATACCTAGTGTTACCAAGGATCCTTCTTAAACTCGGTTGTGGATCTCGGTCTTCATCGTATCTATCATCACATCAATCCTAATCATCGTATCAATCTGATCCCCACATCATCAAACCTATTCGGATCAAAACCCAGAATCTAGGTTAATCCAACATCTACCCATCAATCCAATCCAATTCCATCAAGCCCATCCACGTCAACCTAATCAATCATCGTCAGCTAATCTTTCATCAAAATCAAATCGATCCTTCATCATCAAGGTCTTTTTAATACCTTGATCCCTGTCATCATCTTGCATGCCCATTCAGACTCGATCGCAAGCAAAGAAAATGGCCGACCAACAAGCCCTGAATGCCCAATCGAACAACCCTCAAAATCCCACCAACACGATCAACATCTCATCAGATCCCAACTATGGTGCTAATATCCTTCACGATCCCCACAACGGCACCTCATCACAATCCAATGTGGATGGTCAAAACACGTCACCACCTGGGGAGGAAAACATGGCCGAGCAACCCGAGCTCACATTCGAGGAGCACTTTAGCAACCCAGTTAATGCACAAATGACGGAGCGCCTTCTTGAAAGACATGGTGACCAAATCTTGGCTCACTTGATTGACAAAGGTGTCAAGTTGCCATCAGGTGTCGACTTATCCAAGTATGGCACCTCTACATCCAATGTACCTCAAGGTGCACATGACATTCCCAGTAGCTCGTATGTCCCCAACATTCCTTCTGTAGGAGGCTGGCATCAACCTGAATTTGGCAATGGTGTCCTATATCCCGTTGGCAATCCCCCACATCCCACCATCTCAGTCACGGGAGCACCTCAAACCATTGATCCCAATGATCCTTATGCCTATGGCATGCCGCAAAACATCTCGCAACCACAACCATTAATGCTACCGGCACCGCCCCCCTCGAACTCGCTTCCCGTCAACGCTGGGGGCAACCCTTTCGCCGCCTTGCCCCCACCTCCTGGGGCAACAAATCCTCCACCATCATCATTCCTATCTCAACAGCCGCCCCAATCCAACATCCCTCCTCCATCGTCATCCAACCCTCCGCCATCGTCCCAATCCAACATCCCTCCTCCATCGTCTTCCAACCCTCCACCATCATCCCAATCCAACATTCCTCCACCCTCGTCGTTCATACCTCAACAGCCATCCCAATCCAACATTCCTCCACCCTCATCGTTCATACCTCAATAGCCGCCCCAATCCAACGTTCCTCCACCATCATCATTCCTATCCCAACAACCTCCCCAATCCTACGCTCCCACTAGTGCTCAACAACCTCCCTCACACAACATCTCAATCGCACCTCCACCTCAACAACAACCGTCGATCAATCCCCTATTCTCAGCACAACCATCACAACACCAACCGCAAGGAAATCAACCTCGGCCTTCAGCCTCGACCATATCTCCATTCCTTGCATCCATTTTACGCCCGCAAGCGCAACCACCACAGAACATCCCATCTCGCCCATCACAGCCACCAACTATGCATCAACAACAATATCAACAAACACCCCTCCATTACAACTATTACAACCAGCCCCAATATCAACAACCCTCCTATGGGGCATCACAACAGTCATATCAACACCCCCAATACCCGCAAGCTAATCAGCAACACTTTCTCCATACTTCCCAACAGTACGCCACCCACAACTACCCAACCAATCAATATCCCACCTCACAACAACAACCTTTTTATCAACAAAGTCCCTTGGCATATCAACAGGAGGTACCACCTCCTCATTATCCATACACCCATCCCCAAACATCCTCTCAGAATCCACAATTGCCCTATCATCAATATCCATCTAACACATCGGCCAATGCGGACATACTGGAAATCAAAGCCGCACTAAAGGATCTCCAGGCAGGGACTAGCAAGCAATCGTTCAAGTTCGAAGATATATGTCCCTATCCGTATGATCCCTCCATCTCATTGGTTCCCTTCCCCAAGCATTTTGAGATGCCAAAATTTGACAAATATAAGGGGAACAAAGATCCTAAGGCCCACCTACGAGAATTTTACTCCCAGTGTCAAGAAGTGATCCACAATGACAACTATCTCTTGCGTCTGTTTCCCCGAAGTCTGGGGAGTGACGCGCTAGGGTGGTTCATGACCCTCGATAAGGGGTCTATAAAATATTTTGCGGACTTGTCAAAAAGGTTTGTCTCCTACTTCTCCTTCAACTTGGAGAAAGATACTGATACCCTAGATCTTCTCAAGGAGAAACAACGTGAAGGGGAAACTTTTACTAGCTACCTCCAGAGGTGGCGTGCCCTGGCAAGCCGAATGAAAACTCCTTTGAAAGAGAAGGACATGGTCACCCTTTTTGTGGAGAACTCTCATCCTGACATGGCCCACAACTTCCGATTACACTGTGTCACCACTTTTGCGGAGGTGGTGGAGAAAGGACCCATCCTCGAGCGTGCCCTTATTGCCAAGGGGCACATCAAAATATATAACCAAGATAGGGAAAGAACATTCAACAACAAGCCACGTTTCTAGAACAAGAACAAGAATGCAGTCAATGACGGTGTCACTGATACTAAACATGTCCAAGTGGCCAACACATCCCAGAAACAACAGCAATCTGTACCTAATGCCATATCCGTACCGCAAGGGACACCCTGTCCTCCCCAACAGTCCAATCAAAATAACCAAGGGAACCCTAAACGCCAATATGCTCAACTAGGAGAACCCTTGAGTGTCGTCTTCAATAAACTGTTGCAGATCAGCTATCCAATCACGTACCCCGTCACCAAGCCACTAGATGAATCCAAACCTAAGCCCGCATGGTTTAGGGAAAATGAATATTGTGAGTTCCACAAAATTAAAGGGCACTCTTTGAATAAGTGTCAGGGTCTGAAAAACTACGTCCAAGATCTCATCGATCGAGGTGACATCAAGGTTGATCCTAACCAAGCTCCGTCGTCCAATGCTCAGTTGCAGATTTATCAAAATGCTTTCCCAAACCATGACCAAGGCCCAAGCACTTCCAACAGTAATCCTCAAAACAACAGCACAAATAACGTGAGTTACAAGAATGTACCTCTCAATTATGAGGGTATTATTCATTACATTGAGCAGGTATAACCTCGTGTATCCATGATACATGTCAAAGCTAAAGACTCTCAATGTGCTGTTACCACTCGACGAGCCCGCATCACCATTCCTGCAGCCTCTGCACCTACCCAACCGACTCTTGTAACTTCCTAGTACAATATCCTTGATCACTTGGGAAAGACCCCTGCACATATCTCCATCTTGGATTTACTCAAGTCTTCCCCCGTGTATCAAGAAATCCTTAATAGAGCCCTACAGGAAACCCATGTGCCTAATAATATGGATCCTACATAGTTTCAAGCCTTGGTAGGACACCTAGCTTCATCTCACCAACTACACTTCAGCCACGATGATATACCCAACATTGATGCTAATCACAATCACCCCTTACATATTGAAGTCGTAGTCGCTCGGCATAAAATAAAAAGGGTCCTGGTAGATAATGGCTCTGCCCTCAACTTGTGCACTTTAAAATTCATAAAGCAAGTGGGGTATACCCAAGCGGACCTAAGCAGCTAGATTATTACAATCAAGGCTTAGGACAATGCAGAAAGAAATTCAGAAGGGATCATCAATCTCCCTGTCCAAGTGGGACCGGTAGTTCAGTACATCACCTGCCATGTCCTTGATCTGGACTTACCATATAATCTCCTCCTCAGCCGTCCATGGCTCCATGCCATGCAAGCTGTGCCTTCCACCTACCATCGCCTCAAATTCTTACCAACGGACAAGAGGTCACTCATCTATTTATCCCCTAACCATTTGTAATACGTGCCGCTACTCTAGAGATACCTCTTCATTTCCATTTGCATTTTCATTGTCTCAGTTGAAATGAGGGCATCTCGCCATCACCTGCTAATCCACTCATCTACCGTAATAACCGTTCCATCTTCCATTTACATTCACAAAAGTCCAGATCATTGACAAAGGGTGTGGCGAGTACGAAATGCACACTGCTCTCAATATAGCGACCATGCCACCATCGCCACACGAGTATGGTCAACCTTCCCATGCTACCCCAAAAGAGGACAAGACTATCACCTTCCGTGGCAAAAACATCCCTACTACCACTTTTGTATCCCCAAGTATCAAGACAGATGCGCCCGAAGAAGACATAAGCCAATGGGTTTACCGAGAAGAGCCTCAGCCGGAAACTCCTCTCAAAGAATACTTCCAAGAAAAGTACCCCTGGCCGACAAAGTTTGTGGAAAAGCATAACTATCAAGGCAGAGGCCTAGGAAAGCAAGAACAAGGGCGGTTACAACCCATTGATACATTTTCGCTACCAAGAAATATGGGCATTGGGTATGACAGGAAGCAAAAAGCCCCCGAAACATCATCTAATGCTTCCAATAGTGTAGTTGTGGACAACGGCTTATTGGAAGACATACCCGAGGAGGAATCCATCATACGTGTGTACGATGACGTCGATCATGCCGACCTATCTTCCATGTTCGAATGCCTATCCGTTTGCACTATTAGCCTATCCCTCCGCCATCCTGAACTCATTGATTGGGACCTACGAACTAGCACACCTGTCAGTATGTCTGCAGATACCTATGTTAACCTCATGGGATTGGGGGAGGATGAACACTCCAGTCGCAAAAGTAAGAATGAGAAAAATAACAAATGGTCATCTAGTGAAAACCTCCCTGAGGCACTTCATGACCTTGAAAAATTAAAAATAAAGGACGCATCTGATGGCGAAAACCTCGAAGAGGCGCTAGAAGATGGAGATGTTCATCTTCCCCTTATGGGAACTCAGTTATCTGCAAGATCATCTGTTCTGATTGAAGAGACACAAGAGATTAATTTGGGAACTGCTGAAAATCCTAAGATCATCTATGTAGCCAAGTCACTCTCCGAACAAGAGTATCCGGTCTTTGCACAGCTACTCCAAGAGGGAATTGTTAACTTTGCTTGGTCATACTCAGACATGCCAGGCTTAGATCCCGCCTTGGTGGTCCATCACCTAGACATCCGCCCGAACGCTAAACCTGTCAAGCAAAAACTCCGTAAGATGCACCCGCAAGTCGCATTGTTAGTTAAGAAGGAATTAGAGAAGTTACTAGAGGCAGGATTTATCAGACCAATTGACTACTCCGAGTGGATCTCCAACATAGTGCCGGTCGCTAAACCAAATGGTGACATCCGGGTTTGTACATACTTCAGGGATCTCAACAAAGCCTGTCCAAAAGATGATTTCCCTCTTCCTAATATTGACATGTTGGTTGACCTAACAACAGGACATGAGATGTTGTCCCTTATGGATGGCTTCTCCGGATATAACCAGATCCGAATCGCACCTGAAGACCAACACAAAACCGCCTTCACAACCCCTTGGGGCACCTTCTGTTACAATGTTATGCCCTTCGGTCTCAAAAATGCGGGGGCAATGTATCAAAGAGCTATGACGGTCATCTTCCATGACCTCATCCATATCATCATGGAAGACTATGTTGATGACCTATTAGGGAAGTCCAGAACACGAGCAGAACATCCGACCATCCTAAAGAAGATATTTGAGAGGTTAGAGCATTATAAGTTAAGGTTGAATCCAAAAAAGTATGTCTTCGAGGTCACGTCAGGGAAATTACTGGGTTTCATAGTCTCCCGCAGAGGTATTGAAGTTGATCCTGCCAAAGTAAAGGCTATTCTGGACATGCCGCCTCCACGCAATCTAAAGCAGTTAAGGAGCCTCCAGATGCAACATCCATCGGTTCATAGCTCCACCAAGCAGATAAATGTCACCATTTACCCATCTTCAAGAAAGATCACCTCCATGGAATTTACGCTGTCAAATGGGTTTTGATAAAATCAAGGAATACTTAGCTCATCCACCAATTTTGATGCCGCCCATTCCAAGAAAACCCCTCCTGCTTTATATCTCTACTACCTCAGTCGCACTGGGGGCATTATTGGCACAGCACGATGGGTCACTCAAAGAAAGGGCAGTCTAGAAAGGGCAGTCTACTACATCAGCAGAACACTAGTCGGCTATGAGTTAAATTACTCTCCTATGGAAAAAGCGTGCCTTGCGCTAGTCTTCAGTACACAGAAACTCCGCCATTACATGCTCAGTCACCCAGTCAAATTAATTGCTAAAATTGATCCTTTGAAATATCTGTTGTCTAGAACCACCCTGACTGGCCGCATGGCCAAATGGGTCATGCTACTAAGCGAATTTGACATCGAAAGTATGTAGAGCTTAGAAAGTTATTAAAGGACAAAGAGTTGTTCGTTCAATGTAAGCACCACTAGTAGACAAGCCTACCCGAGGACACCGAATTCCCGTGACGAAGGAATCTACACAAGAATACAAGCCGCCCAACTTGGACGCTATACTTGATGGGTCTATACACTCACAAAGGGATCTCAAGCAGAATTTATTAGTCACCCCTCAAGGTGACTACATCCCAATCATTTAGATAGCTTCCGCACTAACAATATAAGTGTAATATAGCCCTCCTCACCGGCCTTAGAATTGCAAAATATGGGCACATTGCCATTACTTGAGAGTCTTTGGGGATTCCTTGTTGGTTATCAGACAAGTTAATGATGAGTTCCTCACAAAGGATGACAAACTGCTTCCCTACAAACGCATGGTAGACGACTTCAAGAAATATTTCACCTCCATACAGTTTGACCAAATCCCTCGGGTGCAGAATAAAGCAGCAGATGCCATGGCCACTATCGGTTCTCTGATTGACATGCCCAAGGATCGAACAGAGTGTGAGTTTCTGGTCGAACAACTGTTAATCCCTGCATATGATGTCTCGGACACTGACATGGTGTGCGATATCGTAGGTCCCGCCTCCCCGTGGTACCAAGACATATATACTTACCTCCGTGACAACACCATACCCCCATAGCTTACACGTAACCAACGCAAATCCTTCATTCATCACTCTTCTCGATACGTCATTGTCGGTGACATGCTTTATCGTCGCGGGTATGATGGAATCCTCCTCAGATGTCTAAATGAGACCGAAGCCCATGCAACACTAACAGAGGTACATGGCGGTGTGTGTGGGGCACATTCAAATGGTATGGCTCTGGCCAAGAGGATTCTACGGGCTGGATATTATTGGCCTACGTTGGAACATGATGCTTGTGAGTTTATAAAAAAGTGTCTTCCGTGCCAACAACACGCAGATTTAATCCATGCTCCAGCGCAGGATCTTCAGCCCCTCCTGGCACCATGGCCGTTTTCTCATTGGGGTTTTGACTTGATTGGCAAGATTCACCCACCATCATCTGACGGCCATACATTCATCATCACCACAACTGAGTATTTCACTAAGTGGGTAGAGGCAATGCCCCTCTCACAGATCACCGGCATTCAGATCTCCAAATTCATCCTTTACCATATTCTCTGTAGATATGGTATCCCATCCACCATCATTTCCGACAATGGGAAACCATTCAAGAACCAAGCCATGAAACATCTATGCGAAACCTTCCATATTCAGCACCGTTGGTCAACACCATATTACCCCCAGGGTAATGGGCAGGCCGAAGCGACCAACAAAACCCTCATCCGTATTCTCAAAAAGGTTGTCAATAACACTGGCCGAGATTGGCATCTCCACATTCATCCTGCCCTTTGGGCATATCACACATCCATCCGCACCCCCACAGGCGCCACCCCCTACTCTTTGGTGTTTGGTGCTGAAGCCGTCTTGCCAATCGAGGTCAAACTTCCATCATTGAGAATCTCTCTTAAGAACCTTATCAAGAGATGCTCGTGGCGGCGCCGCTTGCAAAAATGAAAGCCATCGGACGAACACTGAATAGCTCACATCATCTCAGTAGCATATCGGACCGCCTGCCGTGAAGTTACAAATAAGAGGTTCATCCGCCAATTCCTGTGTAGGCGAAGCTTGTCCAAAGAGAACTAACGTGATTTCCAAGAAGACCGAGACAAGAAAGGAAAATTTGAGGCCAACTGGTTGGGGCCCTATATCATAGCTGCTAAGTATGGATCTGGGGCATACAAGTTGACTACTCTTGAAGGAGACCCCCTGGACGAGCCTATCAATGTCATGCATTTGAAAAAATTCTACGCCTAAGTCTGCTCGGTTACCCCACCTAGTCAGAAAAATCAAAAAAATCAAAAAATCAAAAAATCAAAAAAAGAGTCAAAAATAGTCAAGAGAAATAAATTCGTCCTATGGTGAAAACCACCCCTTGGTGGCGCCTTGGATAAGTATGGATGGTGAAAAATTGGTAACAGGCATCATCCATAGAGGGTTTAATCATTATCTACCTGACATCCTAGTTATTTTATGCCTTCATCTGCACCATTGTCCTTACCCATCTCATCCTAGGCTGCTTGGTAAATATTGAATTGAGCATTGGACGACCCGTCTAGCCTATCCCCCGTTCCTGAGCTTTTCAATATCCCACTCTGAGCTTACGTCATTCGCATTTGTGTCATCAGGTAGGGTCATCCATCACGTCAGTCCTCACCTAGGTCCCATCCCGTCATGTCTGCCAGTCGAACTACGTTGTCCCTGCGCTGTTACGTAGGAAAGGTTGATCATTTGATTCACCCCCGGGGCATTTGTCCATCATCATCGGTCACCATTGGTCTTCTTTCCGCTTTATCCATGGTCTTTTCTGAAACTACGAGGGCTCTACGCTTTCACGTAGGCAAGGCTAATCTATGATCGGCCCCCGAGCCCCTAGGTCTATAGGTTATGTTGGTCTTTTGAGCTTCGCTATCAAGTTATGCCCACACCTAACCGGTCCTTAACAAACGAAATTCCCTTGTGTTACAAGATCTTGTCCCTCGGCAACATCCCACGTCAGCTGAGTCATCTTATGTCGCATCCATCTTTGGTCTCAACAGGATGAGTCCTTCCTAGCAGACCTCACCAATCCCATCCACCACCTTGATCCTATGGCAAAGGACCTGCTGTCTTGATTATGATCTCTTGATGTTTTCGAATTTTGTCTATCATTTTAGGTTCCTTCCCATCACTTGTTGAGGTCACCTTGGTCCACCATACCATGGCGTGCTTTGACCTGTTGAAATGGGGGCATACCTTGATCTTTTGTTTTGTCTGCTGTCTTCTCGAGTTATCCCTCGTAGGATCCACCAAGATCTCTAGGATCTTGTGTTACGCTGGGATAACTTTGTGTGTTTGTGGTTATTACAGCACTGGGCCCAACCGAGGTCATCGTGACCTCGGGGTGCTGCGATAACCTTATTGTTTGCTATGTTTGTTTCATGCGTCAAGTACTTACTTGCCTTGGTCTTCTATATCAAGGTACTTAGTACCGTACGCTATAATAAAAATCAATGCTCCAAAGATGGCACGATCTCATTTTCACTGCATTTCCACCACTTTGCATGCACCCTTCATTTCCATCATAACCACCACTTATGATGTCGATTGTACAAGTACTCTCGTTCTTCATTCCTCGTGTCGGTCCTCTTCCTCTCAGGGTATTAATGGTTGTTTTTGACAAATGCAATCTTCCATCCGCCTATCGCCTACCCGCATCCTCATAACGGTCGTTATTGACATATCATACACCATAAATCATATAAACATGCATAAATCGTCCATCCACATGTGCATCCATAAATCATACATCATAAATCATATAAACATGCATAAATCGTCCATCCACATGTGCATCCATAAATCATACATCATAAATCATATAAATATGCATAGTCGCCCATCCACATGTGCATCCATAAATCATAAGGTCATAAATCATATAAACATGTATAAATCGGGTCTATCCACATGTGCATCCATAAATCATACATCATAAATCATATAAACATGCATAAATCGTCCATCCATCAAAAATCATATAAACATGTGCATCCATACATCATAAATCATAAACACGTTTGCATCAATCATCAATCATCCATCCATAAAAACATAAAGCATAAAACATAAGTCATCCATATAAACATGTGTATATATATAGGCATGCAGAATCACATCATGGATCATCTCATATAGCTGCATAAAGGAAACATCCTGCATGATGTCAATAAAAGGCCATCATATCATCAAAATGATAAAATGTCATAATACAATACATCTCCATCATATATCGTATGATAAGATACAAGATCCAGAGATATGGATCACCTCTGCCCTCTGGCCACATATACACACCATCCATCCTGTATCTGCCAAAAATAACCAATGTCCTACATCTGCCTGCTCTACTATGAGCTGCCCACATCTGACCTCTGCGGAGAATCGGGTGCTGACCCTCTATGTGCTGGTGTCCCCTGGTACTCGCGGGTGGGTGTCCCCTGGTACTCACGGGTGGGTGTCCCCTGATAACCGCCATATGGAGACGGAGTCCGTCGGTAGTCGCTAAAACCCCTAGTGCGTGTCCCCAGTGACTGGGATGGCCCTAGGGGCAGTGGAGCCTGACTGACGTAGCGTGCTGTGCGCTGCGCTGGGTCTAGAACAACCTGCTCATATACCCCTCTCCAATAGCTAGCCTGCTGCATAAACTCATCCCGCTG
>VDFB02248465.1:0-10792 GCA_007258455.2 Sequoia sempervirens | reverse complement strand
TTTGTGTTTTCCTTTTGGAGATGATGCAAGGCATCGAGATTGCAATGTCTCCTTCATGTTGACCCAAAAGCTTTTTCCTTTCCTTTTCCTTTTCGTTTTCTTTTCGCTTATGTATTCCTTTTGGGGATGACCTTCCATGTTGACCCAAACGGACTTTATTTTTCCTTTTTTTTTTTCTCTCTTTGTGTCCTTCTAGTTCTATGTGCTTTGGGGAATGATGGCAGTTCTAAGCTCTTTCATAAAAACATTGCAGCAATGAACATACTGACCCCAAATCCATAGATCCCTTATGTGTTTGGTGTGCTTTCTTTTCTAGGGGGAAACTCCCTTTTCTTTATTTTTCCTTGACATTGAGGTAGCCTAACTTTAAAACATATGACTTGGCATAGGGCTTTCCAAGTTGGGTCTCATGTCTTATTTTCTTTTCTTCTCTACTCTAAAGTAATTGCTCACATAATGATGTGTAGCAATTCCTTTTAAGTGGGGGGAATACATTACCATTATTTGATTTGCATTCTTGGTTCATAGTGTAGCCTTGTCATTTATATGATGTGTTTGTCACTTTGTGGATGGCATTGGGTGTGATGTCCTTCATAAGTGTGATCTATCTCAGCATATTACATTCCTCTTGGCGGCCTGATGCAACACACTGCATCCCCTAAGTTGTGAATATACTATTCTTTGATTGGTCCTCTCTTGGAGACATTAGACACAATGTTCCTAAGTGACTGACCTTGCATGAAGTGGACAAGACTCCTTCGAACATTTAACACTTTTAAACATTTTATATTTTTGCATCTTTACATTTTTGCATTTTTTCCACCTTGCATAACGCAACTTGCATGACTGTGGTACCTTTCTTTTTGTTAATCTTTCCTTGTGGTGCCTTGTTAAATTTTTCAACAGGTGTAACTTTCATATGGTTGAGTGGGAAGCCCATCTAGCGGCATGAATTTTCCCCATAGCCACCTTTGTGTTTGTGAGTACATACCAACTAGTGTATGTATCTTACCTTTTTGGGCTTTCTCACCCTGTGGACAATAAGAAGTTCCATGGCCCCAGAGTGAGTACAGTTGGGATTTCTCACTCATTGGACCGTCTTGAGTTCTGTCACCCCAGAGTGAGTACACATTCTCTTTTTCAAACAGTTAGCCTAGATCTAATCCACAACTAGTTGGATTGACGATCGAAGCTTCATTCAATTCTTTCATTTCAACACTTGTGTGTTCCTTTGTTCTTATATTTTGTTTTCCATTGGATATTCATATTGGGGGCTTGATCATCCCTCTTGATCATTGTCATTCCATCTTGCTAACATAAGTGCATTTGAACCCTCCTCTCGATGTTCATGGCTACTTTAGTGTGAGTTTGAAGTAGGTTCATCCTCTAACTAAAGTGGGGGCTAAATGCACTGTAGAAAAATGGCCCCTTGTCATTTTCATGGCCTTTTAGGTCTTGTTTCATTGTGTATGATATATTTTTCTTTGATTTTATCTTGTGACATGGCTTGAACATGCATATTTAGGTACTAAAATTCAAATAACGACGTCTTGTGAAGGAGTTGTGAAGTTTTGTAAGACATTTCTACATTCTTCTAGACTCTATTTATTACAATTTACCTAAAAATCACCGTTTTATTCATGATTTCACGCTTTCCTAGGCACAATTTCACTATTTATCCCTTTCTCATGATTTATTTGACCCCTTTATGCCCTCATATGACTTAATTAAGTGTATTTTTTAATATTATCTCGACAAACAACATTAAATACAATATATTTCCTGACACATATTTTCAGGTCCTAGGTGGGACCCATTCACCATTGGTGTTGAATGAGTCCCCCTTGGCTCTAAATTCAAAAATTTTCAAAATTTCCTTTTGGGTTTTTATTCAAAATCACTTGATGTCGGCCTGTGATGAGGTATGAACGGTTAACTGAGGCACAAGTCTGTATAAATATGTGATTTTAATCTCATTTTATAATCTCCTCATTCATTCAAGCATTCCATCTCATATCTCAAGCATTCAAGCATTCTACAACATCAATTCAAGCAATATTCAAGCACTTTGGAGCATCCATTGACATTACTTTAGATTTGCATTATCAAGGGTTTGGTAAGTTGATAGCTATTGCATGTTATTAGCTCTACCATTCTCTTTCCTCAATGTTTTATTGATATGAATTTGTGATTGTCATCAATTTCAATTGAGAGAGTTTTCATCTATATTCGATTTGGCACCACCAGATTAAACTGCGTTGCAGAGCTGTTCCCCCATTTTTAAGAATTTGGGAGAGGACCTGATTTTCCACCTATGGAAAATGAGTCCCACCTTAGGACTGAAAATCTAAATTTTGTCAGATTTTGGATCCCGACAGATAGAAACTTGTTTCCGACACTTTTTCACCAGGAGGAGGACTAATTTGCTACCCTGGGTGAATGAGTCTCACTGTGAAAAAATAGTGATTTCAACCAACATCCACAACATTCTAGATTCATCAAATTTTGTCCAAGTGCACTCAGATTCATCTTATTTCTTTCTGTTATGCATAATTTCTTCATTTACTTCATTGTTTGCATATCATAGTGTGTTTTCAAACATAGCTTAAATCTCACTTTTGCATTCATTTTCATCCATTTAAATCAGTCAATTGCATTTATTTTACTTCATTTAGATTAGAAAACATTGCACATAACATAATTTGAATGAACTAGTTCGCATTTTTGGCCTAAGCTCTCTCCTTTTAGGTGAAAAACCCTAGAAGAGTTAGAGAATCCATTGAAGCCAAAAATCTACAGTTCAATTCCATGCTATTACTCCTTGATCAATTATATTCTCCTCTATCTACTTTTTTGTTTAGATTGGAAGTATTTATCAATAGCTATGAAGGTTTACCGAAATTGCTAAGGGACACAACATCTTAGGTTAACCTCTAGAAAATATTGAATTTATAGTTGTGATATTTATAAAAAATAACAAGATTCATCCATGCAAATACTTGTATAATGAATATGATTCTCGTTAGTGTACCGATTTGAAATGTTCTCCTAATGAATACTCTATAGGATGAGATAGGATAATAAAATATGAGAGGATGTAAAAAAAATACTAATTAAATTTATTTTTTATACAAGGACATAGGTCTATTGATCATGAAAACATATATTTATTTCCTTTACAATAGCTAGTCATATGGGTAAATAAGGTAATTGAATTTTAATTTAAATTTTGGAAATTAGGTGTCAAATTGCGGCAATAGGATTGATTCACTCAGAAAATGACCTTGGATGATTGAAAAATATACAATTAATTAATTAATTAATTAATATTTAATCACAAATAGTGCAATAAATGTGGAAGGTTTAGGAATGTGTGTAGAAATCAAAAATATGTAGGTAATGTATGTCAATGTATGTACAAGGTGATAGGTGAAAGCTAGGGGACAAAGTCTAACTTTAGAAAATATTGTGTCATTTGTCATTATGTAATTCCATTAATATATTATCCCAAAAGAGGCACAAAACCAAATGGGAAAGACATGTGTATATAAATTTTACCAATATATTTTCCCCCTATTTAAGGTGCATGTGAACCATTGAATGGTCATGTATCTTAAATTATGTAATACTTGCAAACATACATATAAAGTAGATATTCTGACATAAGATAATATCATAGGTTCATATAAAATTTTAATTAATGGATCCTACTAAATTATTCCATCTTACAAATCTATCCCTTAGTATGTGGATCAATGGGAACCTATAAAAAATGAAAAAATATGCTATGAATAACTTATGTCATGCATATAGAAGTGAAAATAACTAGGTAGAATCATAAAGGTGTGTCCCACTTCTGGGATGTAGCATAAAAATGAGTCTTGGAAAGAAATAATTACTAGGTATAAATTTGAATAAATATCCTTCATTCAAATGTACAATCCCTGCCACTTGTAAATAGGGTTTGAGTGAAGCTCACTTTTCCTATTTGAAAATATTGCGGGCCTAAAAAAAAAGAATGGATGTTCAACTAGAGATAACTTCAAATGAAGGTCCTTCATATAAAGGTAGGGGAACCTTCTACTTGTGCTCACTTAGTTTCCAAAAAAAAGATCTATTTTAAAGCAAGGTTTGGATAATAAACCAATGTCACGATGACATGAGATTTTATATGATTGTAGCTCTCAAAGTAATCCTTTTGAAAAGCATACTTTCTAATTTACAATTTTTTAAATTTATATTATTATATTTATTTTTATTTTCTATAGAACATAAAATTTTACCAAATATAAAGTTCTCTTTTTGATGCATATAAAAAAATAAAATAAGTAATTTTTTTGAAAATTTAACCATCTTCCATATTGATTTCCTTATTTTAACAAAGATAATAATAATATGGGGCATGCGCACAAAGATGAGGTGAAAAAGTGGCCATAACCACTTTTTGGTCCATCAAAGGGAAAACACAAGTGTGTTATAATGTGCTTATGTTAGCACATTCACATTATGGCTTGGCAGTGACAGAGCCTAGGGTAGTCACTATTGAGAAAAAAATATTCTTGAATTATAGTGTGATTGCATTAAGTCTATGTTAAAACAAAAAAAATAAAGGTCCAACTCATTTGAGATCAACCCCATTTTTTCAAGCCTTGATATAAGTGAAAAAATCTATGCATGTTTGTTACATCTTCAAGTGGATGCAAGCCAATACAATGCCACCACAAAATGCACAAGGACAAGGAGGTAAGTTTTTTTATAAATTTAAATAAGAATGATTTATTTACATTATATATATTTTAAAAAATATCAAGAAATGAAAATCTCTCAACACCTCCAAACACTAATTCACCAAACTATGTGGAGAGAGTTCTTATCAAAGAGAAAGTAGAACCTAACCATCTTGAAGCTCCTCCATATATTTCTAGAATTTTTGTGATGCACATGCAAATTTTCTAGGTCAAACCGAATAAAAAAAATGAACTCCAAACATTGATTGATATATTGAAAAATACTAATGCAAGTACTTCACATCAAAGATCTTTCACAAAATCTTTGAAATATATTTATTTCTCATATAGATTCCATTAGTGACCAAATGAGCATATGGTCCTATAAGAGGGAGAATCCATGGAAATTAATTGGTCTAGAAAATTATCATATAAACAAGTAAAAGAGAAAAAAATTGAAATCTGATTTATGTGCATTGTTTATTTATTTGAAAACCAATGCACCATTGCACAAAAGTTGCAAGAGATTCCCTATTCATTAATGCCAAAACCTAGGATAAGGGAAATTTTTGGGATAAGTGGTGGCTGATTTTTGACCATCCCTCATGCAACAATTATGAGGTCTTACAATATTTCTTGAGGAAACTCTATTTTTAGTTTATCCTCAATAAAATCAAAATTATTTTGACATACAAGATCTATAGGGCAAAGGAAAAGGCTCCAAAAAGGATAAGGAGGGATATGTGTCTAGTGTTGGGACTCAAATCTTCAATTTCCTAAAATAAAAAAAAACTATAAATTGACTAAGTCTTGATGGTTCCTAATGGGATGGGGACCCCTAACGAAGAAAAAGGAAAGAAAATTATTAAGGAAATAAGGTGATTGGTGGTTCCTTAGGAACCAATAACCATTAGTTGCAAGTTCCTTGTCCTATCCTTGGCTCTTATAGAGTGCTGAGGACTTGCTATGCATGTGAGGGTAGTTATTGATGGAGGTGAAGTTGCCAACAAAGAGGGATATATTCTAACATTTGTTGGTTCTTAATAAGTGTGAAGGTGTTGATAGAAGGTGAACCAAGGCTTGTGCAAATTCATTTTAGTACCATTGGGCACCAAAGGACTTGTGCATTATGTTTGAATTGAGTGGCCACCACATAATAACAATGATGAAATCATCATTATTAGCAAGATTTTTGAAGGCTAAAAACTCATATTTAGGGGTATTAAGCTTGGGGGGATTTACATGCCTGAGGGCAACAACACAATATTGCCTAATCTCATCACCCATTGCACCGAGAAGTGATTGAATGGATTTCTCAATTTCAATGAGGAAATCAACTTTGGGGATATAATTATCAATTTCATCTCTCTCACCCTCCCTCCCCCACCGTTTATTAGGCTCTTTTTGCATTCATTTTTCCAATTGTTCCTCTTCCTAATGATGGATCACTGAGTGTGATCTGAAATGTCGACACAAAAACATACATAGTTAAATCCAAAATCTTACAACAATTTCATGGATTGTGGAAAACTCATTCCAACTATATTTCAAATTCTTTAGGAAATTATTCTACTTGGGTCCCAAAGAAAGATTTATAATACAAAATTATATGTATGGAACTACCTTCAAAGAAGTAAAAATGATCGATAAACAAGATATAGTGAGAGAGATAGAAAGAGATGGAGAGAGAGGGAGAGATAAAGATAGAGAGAAGGGATAAATATAGGGGAGAGAAAGATGGAAACAGGAGGAGGGAGAGGAATGGAATGGAAGAGGAGAGGGAGGAGAGAGGGAGACAGACACAGAAATGAGATATAACCTGTATTACAGAGGAAGAGGAGAGGAGAGAGGGAGAGAGGAGGAGAGGATATGGAGAGAAAGAGGAGGTGGAGGATATACAGAGATAGAGAGGGAGAGGAAGAGGGAGAGAGGAAGAGGAGATGAGGAAGAGATAATGGATATATAGATAGAGAGGGACATGGGGTGGAGGGGACAGGAGAGATGGATAAAGGAAGGAGATAGATAAAGGAATATAAACATGGATAGGAAGAGATAGGGACACACGGAATATACTTATTGTAATATACAAGTATATTGCATAATAGATGAGAATAATTGAGTGTAAAACAATTGTTAGATTTGAATTATAGTTTTATAGTCATAACAAACATTAATTTCAATCCCTAAATTTCGATTATTAATACAAATAATAATTAAAATTTTAACTAATTTTCTTATAAACATCAACATTTATAAACTTATTAACCACATGCTTCAGAAAATATCTTATTGTCAAAAGACTAAGTCTAAATGTGTCGTGTCTAGCAAATAAAATTATAAATTAATAACTACAGGATTGGATTTAGTCAATAAAAATTATATTTTACCTTCTCTTTTAAATATTTATTTATTTATTTTGTGAATTTAAAATACATAAATTTTATGTTGAACATTTTTTAAACATTTTACAAGACTATTTATATCCATAACATTAGTTACATGAATTATTAAAGAAGACTTTAATAAATTTGTTATGAACTATTGAACTTTATCAATAACCAAAAAATATTTAAAGAACATTTTAAATTTAACTTTGAACAACCATAAAATGTCTAAAATATTAAAATTGTAATACTAAATATCTTCCAAACTTTTTTATGTGCGAGTTTGAGGAGGTCAAGCATCCTAACATGAAAGTGACTGAAATTAAGTGAACGTTATGTTATTTGCGAGTCCTTTAAGCCATCATAGTCTCTCTTTAATGGTGAGAGGTGCAGACCAATATTCCTTAGAAGGGAATGACAAGAGTTAGTCTCTTTAAGATTCTCGTACATGGAGAGAGACTAAAATGAGTTGGCATTTTTAATTTTTTGTGACATAAGGCTGATGTTGATAATAGGAATTGTACACAAGAAGAGTAAGACCACATATTTGTTTGTGATCTATCAAGTTGTACTACACTGTGGGAGATGGTTGTTGATAAGAATGGCGGATTATCAAGTTCGTGTAGATGAAGTTTGAGCATGAACTCAAAGTACGCTATTCCAGTAATCATTGTCCTCATCTAGGCGTAGTTCTTGCCATGCCCAAGATGACTGTTGCTGAGAATTCGTCCTTAATTCTGCCATCGTGCACATGATATTGGAGTTATTGTTACTGGTCTTATTAGCAGTATTGTTATTGGGAGAATCCAGAAGCAGGTCCGTCAAGTATTGCATGCCATGGTTATGAATAACATCATGGTCGTGGGTGAATTTATCAGAGCTAGAGGAGTCCTCATGGGTGGGCTTCTTTCTTTCTGTTTGGCCCTCGATAATAGCCGTAGAGGAACAATCATGGTATCCGGCAATCCCAATCCAATCAGCTGAATTGTCTTCCTTGTGAATAATTCCATTTGGGTGATCACTGATAAGCTGATCTAAGTTGAAATCAGAGCAAAAGGATGAAACTGGGCTTAAACTTAACTGGGAACTTGTATCGGTCCATGGAAGGGCATTCCCTATATCACGATCTAGTCCATGGGGATTCTCACTATTGTTATTGTTATTAATAATAGTCTCTTTTCTGAAGACCTTGCCTGATTCTGAGTTCCAAAGCTTCAAGAAAATATCAGTGGGTGCATTGGAATTGGCCTTTGCATTATCATTCCCCATCAACTTATTGTTAGAAGAGGAAGATGATGATGAGAAGATTGAATCTCTGGAAAGCCTTGCTTCAGCTTCAAGCCTTGCAATCTCCCACTGTGACATGTGCCTTAGGATGGATGTGGACTGAGATCCCTGTAACCCATTTGCGCTGGGTATCTCAGATTTGGGTGCATGGGTGGAAGGATCCAGTCCCATTTCCAATAGCTTTTTCTTCAAGTGGGTATTCCAGAAGTTCTTGATCTCATTGTCAGTTCTCCCCGGCAGCTGGGAAGATATTGTAGACCACCTGCAAGAAGTCAGTATATTAAAATTCGAAACCCCACCTTGTTACACCAATAGGCAAAACTAATAATTCTTCCAAACGAAGTCATTACACATTTAAATGTAGTACCACATCAATAGCTAAAACTGGAAAAATGTTTTTAGTACAATTATTACTCCTAGCCAAAAATAGGAATAACACCTTTCAGTGCAGTAATTACATCATTAGTTGGTCAATATACATCATTTGACGAAGCTAAATCCATGGTTTATCTGTGTTTTTTACTACCTGTTGCCTAGAATTGCATGCAGCTAAAGTATAGTTCTTTCTTCTTCTAGTTGAAACCGGCCTCGCTTAATATCAGGTCTCAGATAATTAATCCAACGCAGGCGGCAACTCTTCCCACACCGAAGAAGTCCTGTGCACATTTGCGTCGCATAAATTCACAATATACAGTCCTGTTTGACTTTACCTAGCAGTCCTCTTCCTCTTGGACACGGTACGTCAAATCTTAAATTGAGACAATCTCGAAATTTAGTATGACAAATACTTGAAGGGCCTAATTAATTGTTCAAAGTTTCTTTCCTAGACTACGTGTACACAGTCGAATCAATTTTCTTACGTACATAGAGACCTTTTACCAATAAATCAACTAAATACCTGTGTCAACACTTGTAAACAAATTCCCTTTGTTCATACATGTAAAAGCATATACACAGAATCTCAAATGCAATATATGCTCCCAAGTCAGTTAGTCTCATAAGCTCAAATGCAACATATGCTTTTAAGGTAGATATTCATTTTAATTAAAATTGTTTTTAGATTTGTTGCATATATTTTTTATTGATGTTAAGTATGATCTATTATTAAGAGGGAATTCAAAGATTAATATGTAGACGCGTTCTTAAAAAAAATAAGAAAAAAAGGAAAACCAGAAAATAAGGAACAAGACTTCTAAAAATAATTATTTGATTATGAAATAATATGAAAAAATATTTCATTAAAAAGAAATTTAAATCATAGATTCTAAATTTTTTATGTCAACTAGGCATTAATTTTCTAATTATATAAACGGCTAAACAGAATAAAATAAACGAGATAAACTGAATTAATTATAATTTACCAATCCTAATTTAATCTACTCAGTTGAGAATCAATTGTAAAAATTCTATACGACAAATCCCCAAGCTTACACTAAACTGACAACATAAATACAGTCTCTCCATATGCTCGTAACATATACCCAAAGAAAGCCAAATGCAACATATTCTAGATCATATTTTCTGTCTATACAAAACCAAGCCAAATATAATGTGTTTGTTTTTCATTGAACCGGCCATTTCATTAATTAACTACCACTATTCGTCCAATGCAAAGATTGTAGATGTGGTTATTCATGTACTGCTGAGTCTCTATATCAAAATCGATGTATATACTTCATTGCCCAATGACTATAGATCTCAATATTCTTCCAATGCAAATGGTATTATATGTGAGATGCATCTAATTGCTAGACAAGTCCCTGTTTACAGATACACAATAAGCATTTATCTGATACAAATGATTTTCAATGTGGTTACTTATATATTTTACTCGAAATGAAATCAAAATAATATGAGATATTGTAAGTATATACAGACCAGCCTGTCTGGGAAGAGCACGCCAGCTTCCATGGCCATTTTTCTGAATAAAGTCGACAAGAGCCTTATCTTCATAGGGTGTCCAGGGTCCCTTTTTCAGGCCCACTTTCTCACAGCAAGGGGCTCTACAGATTGGAGGGACATATATTAAACTCGACGTGAAGGATAAAAGAGACATATATTAACTAGCAAGGCTTGACGTGAGGTTTTCCGCTTCAACACGGTAGAGTGGGTCAATGATATATTAACTAGCAAGGCTTGACGTGAGGTTTTCTTTCTTGAAGGCCTGCAGCAGCAGCAGAATAAAGATATACCCACGTACAAAGGAGACATCCTTCCATAAAATCAATCCCGTAGCAAAACTTGGCATCTAGATCAGGAGAAATAGGCATAAACTAAAACATGGAACAAAGTGAGTACAAATTTCCTTCATACTTTCGCCTTCCACAGTGACAACCCCTGGATACTTACCACATTAACCCAGATGAAGGAAATCATATTTAAATCAAAAGATGA
>VDFB02248462.1:0-29952 GCA_007258455.2 Sequoia sempervirens | reverse complement strand
CATTACAATACACTTACAAAGTTTCCATGAATACTTTTGAAACATCAAGCTCCTTCAATGGATTCTCCATGTGTCCAAGTAAAATGGGTAACCATGCAACCACACATTCCATGCCATGCTTCATGTATGCACTTATAGGAAAGCTCAAACAACCTTAGCCAACAAGCCAAAGGTTATGATAGTCAACAAGCCAACCTTAACAACTAATCATGTACTTGCTTTTATAGAAACAAGCTTCGACGAGGCCACTAAGTGGTATTACATAAACCATGTGCCTAATACTACGAGCTTACGAAACCATACCCTCTCATATATTATTTTGGTACTAATTTTTCCCAATATTAAATATTTTCCCAATGGGCAACCCACACATAAAATATCTAACCAATTTTAAAATACAACATTCAAAGTGGCCCCAAGAATGTGTAACCAATTTGATGCACGCATCCCTAGATCCCCTAGGTGCAATACAAATAAATATTAATTTTACATTATAAACATTATGCAATATGTACATCATACCTTTTTCTAACAATCATTGCCCACTAGCTTTCCTCATGCATTTGGATTTCATCACAACTTTGGCCCGACTCCCTTTGCACAACCTTTTCTCTTGCTCGACTTCCTCTTTTGCCTATCCCTTGAATGCCTTTTGTGCCTTTGAGACTCCAATATTCCAACTGATTTGATTGTGCTTTTGAGTGCACCATGTCATCTAGGAATTCTAGTAGTTTAGTAACCATCTAGTCCCACTCCTACACTTGTCGCATGCATTGACATTGTCTCCACTCTTGGAGATTATGCCACTCTTCCGTTGCACTATCAGAGAGCCTCCTTTTTTCAAACTCTACCCATTATTGGTCATTGAAACCCTCCCACGCAAAACTATGCTCCATCGCAAATGCCCATTCCATTAGATCTACAATATCCTCTTCTTTGGTGACTGTCGGTGTTTCCATGTTGTCTTCTCTTTGCCTCATTCTCTACCCTTGGTGATACAAGAGAGGATAAACCCCTCCTTTCACTCCTTCCACCTCCCATCCAATGTTTCCTATGTTGGAAGATGCACCCCTAGTTTCCTTGCATTCAATTTCCTTGGGTTTGGTGCTTTGCATTACATCTTATGTTGGGTTCTTCTGTCAAATTGCCTCTAGTTTTGCAATTATGTTGATGCCTTATGTGCAACCTTTCACCTTGTGGCTCCTCATTTCAGATCTCAGCCTACATCCCAATCATACACATCTCCAATAACCTTCTTATGTCGCCTTTCCACCATCGCTCCCCACTCCACCTTTCTTGGGTGCTCTTCTTTGCAACTCACCTTGTAGGTATCCCAATCACTTGGAACCTCCTTGTCTACCCATTGCTACAATCTTCTTTTACAATTCCTACATAGCTTCCTACAAGTTTCTCTCTCATAGAGCTCGACCTAGGCTCTAATACCATTTGATGCAATAGCTAGGCCCAAGAATCCGAACAAAGGGAAGCACAAGCTCATAGCCTAAACACAACACAGTTCGAGACAAAACATTTCAGTGGTGGGAAATAAAACAAACTTTATTTTATTGGAAAGGAAATGGCTACATTACCTCAGGAGTAAATCCTCAAAATATATAAGCTCCTCGGCTCTACAATACACAATCCACTCATAGGTGGCATTCCTCATTCTTTTGCACTAGATGAGATGACCTCCCTAAACCTATCTTTTCTCCTTTTTCTTGAATTGTTGGCCATAGTATCCAAAATCACGGCCCCTTAGGGTTTTGGCATCTCTCTCTGTGTGGTCTCTTCCCCTTTCTCTTTTATTTGTCTCTTAGCTTAAATAGTCATGCTTGGGATTTGAAAATCCCCTTTTCTGCTTGTTTGGTGCCTAAATTTCTTTGTCGTCAAGTTACCTCTATGGTATGTGCTGCTTGGTGTGGTAGTTGATCTACCCTAGATGCTGTCCATATTTTGACACAAGATCCCCTTATGGATCAGATTTCTAATAGTTTCCACCTTATCTGTGACCTGTTGGTCATAGCAGTTGAACTCTTGGCCCCTTGAGTTCTGGCCTCTCTCTCTCTCTCTCTCTCTCTACTTGGCCTCTTTATTTTCTTTCTTTTTTAGCTTAAATAGTCATGCCTAGGATTCAAAAATCCCATTTTGTGCTTGTTTGACATCTAAATGGATTTGCTATCAATTTACCTTCATGACTTGTATTGCTTGGCATTGCATTTGATCTTGCCCTAGATATTGCCCACATTTTTGACACAAGATCGCCTTATGGATTGCATCTCTAACCAGCTTCTAGTGCATTTGTTGGCTTAGGGCTTGAGGCCATTGATAGTTCGAGAATTTGCTTCTTTGTGCTCTCCTCCTTTCTTATGTGTTCTTTCCTTTGTTTTTCTCCTCTACACTAGTCTTCCTTTTGCATATGGTCTTCTTCATTCTTTTGTGCATTCTCTTCAGCATATTCTTTCCCCATGTGCAAGGTTTGCACATTCATGTGCCTTTTTTGTGCACCTCATTGTTCCCAACACCTTTCATGTGCAACCTTTTTTATGCCCTACACTCGTCCTCTCCTTTTGCATGTGTGCTCCTTTTCTTTGCCTTACCCCTAAGGCCCCAAAAACACTTGTCATGGTTTTTGGCTGTAACAAGTCTTGTCTTGACTAAGGATGCCCCTACATTAGATATACTCTTCTTGATTTACTATTTCCAAGTTCCATGCAATTAAAACAAAAATGTAGGGCTTCAAATTAATGCTTCCTAATGGCTTCCATATGCACCACAAATTCATTATGCAAATGTCCACATGTTTGTATACATGCTCATATGCATTGCATATCTTGTTTCATACCACTTCCAAGCTATGGACAACATGTGTCTTCTTTCTTCCACGAGAATAGTAGTGTAACAAAAAGTATCTTGATTCTTTAAGTTAAGAGAGATTCAAAACTACTTATATTTGTTCTTATGAACAAGTAACACTTGCAATCAGCTGAACACACCATTCTGTTTCTCTCTTAACTACTTGAGATAAAGTAGTAGTTACCTAGAATAGAAACAAGCAATCAAATAAAACAGCAAATGCATATGAGAGAAATAAACATTAAGATTTTCCCTAGAGAAACCAAATGTGGAAAAGGCAAGAAGATTAAATCCTTGCCTTTTATTGCCTATATATCCTTTGCATATTTACAAGATTATTTCCTTCTCAACACCTACAAGGACACCACCAACTTATTAACAATATCATAATACTTGTAATGTTTTGCAATTTGCTTCCATGGCACTCTTTACTACACTTATATGCTACAACTCTTCATAGTGATCCATAGACAAGGAGCTTACACCTCACTTCGTTATTAGGAAACAAATTGACAATTGAAAATAACACAACACTCCTAACCACTTCAAGTGGATGTCAAACTAACCAAGTAAAGCATAAATCAAGAGAAACACAAAGAACTTCCCACTATGCGGAAACAATGGATATGAAACAAACATCATAAACTAAAAAGTCTATTTCTGCTAGAGAATGTTGGTCCATTTTACTTTCCTAGCATCTAGTTTATGACTATATTGCATTGTATGAACCTAAATAGGATAAACTAAGTTTGGAAGTTGGGTCAATCAGTCCTGTGCCCTTGACTTATGCACCCAATTAACACTTAACTGGTCAAAATTGAGTTATACTCCTATCATGCTATTTCATCTAGTTAGCTGCAACTATTATGCATGTTTGAATTTAGTTAGCTCCATCTATCATGGATGTCTACCTTTAGTTAGTTTCCACTTTTCATGCATTTCCTTGCTTTATACAAACCATAGTTCCAAGAATCGTCAAGAATCGATGAGTTTAGGGGAGTCGCGGGGCAGGTGAGGGATAGCAGGTCTGGAAGACTCGGGGGTTTATTACTCGTCAGACTCACCAGACTCATCGAGTTTGGCAAATTGGCTGTCGGGTTTGGGCGAGTCTTGACCCCCAGACTCAGCTGCGGCTGAGTGAAGCCAAAGACATAAAAAAAAAACATTTAAAAGCACTTTCTTTTTTCTTTTTGGTTTTGTATTTGCCTCTATACGTCCAAATTGCACTTCATTTCATTTTCAAGCTACGGAAGAAAGAAAAAAGAGAGATTAGAGCCAAAACATATTTGCATTGAAGGAAAACCAGCAAGGAGATTGAGCACAAACTAGTTGTTGAATCACTTTTTGTCATGTCCCCATCCCTGATTGAAACCAATCTCAATCTTGGAGGGAAACAGTTTTTAAATACTCCCATTTGCATTTAATAATAATACTTAAAATAATATTAAATATAAGTAAAATAATAATAAAAATATTTATGATATTAAATATAAATTTTTAATATTTAAATTTACAAGCTATCTCTACCTGACCCCTTTTGAGGTTGGCACTTGCATTCCATATATATGTTGGATTTGTGTTCAATAAGGATCATCATGATTGGAGACAGAATTGTCTGTGCGAGCTCTTGGAGACGAAAACCTCCAGGGACTCCCTGCAAGGTAGGACAAAACCCCTACCCTGCGAATCGTGAGTTTGACATTTGAGTTGTATTTTCCACAAGCTAATATCCATTCTGCATTCCCAAGGACTTGGCGGACTCTAATGGTTATCCACTACTTACCCGATGGGAACAATAGGCTTTGGTGATATCGGCTGAGCCTCAGACTTGTGCCATCCTTTGTCCACTCTCTGGTGTCTTCCTTTAGCGGCATATTTCAAGACCCCTCTTTCTGGCAACTGGCAAGTGACCGTTGTCGTGGATCAGGCAAGAGCCGAGTTCTCATTCTGCAGTGTGTCTATAATTGGCTTCGGCTATTGTTAATGGTCACTCGTTCATTTCCAGCATTCGGTGTGTCAAGGCAGTCACTAGATAGCAACTAGAGATTCAACAGGTTAATTGTGATCGGTGAGGTTCCACCCTTGGGTGCCGAATTTATCGCCATCTCTTGGACAGTCGGACATTATGCATTATTCATCATCGGGCTACTCACACTCATGATTCTATTCATCTAATCGAAGATCAGGACCAAGTCGGTATTGCTACCTAGCGCATCTCTGTGTGAGTGTTGATCATACTCTAAATAAATCAGAGTTGGCAATTGCTAGCTACATATCAACTTGTTGTGAGTCATTGATTCATGTACAAATCAGCGAAGATAACGATTGTTTACCAGTGAATACTATTGCTAGTTACTGTTTCAACTGTGTTGGGTTATCTGTGTCATAGTTAGTACCAATATAACATCATTTGTTAGTTTTAGATTTTGTTTGTTTCCACTCATCTTTAGGAGCGCATATGAGCTTGATTGTTCTAAATCTAGAGAATATTTATATCAATATTGTCTCATTGATTGGACTGCTTGAATTTAAATGCAAAGGTAACTCATCATTTGTATTTGAGCTGGACATTTTACATAAATTTGGTTGCAAGGAGTAAATTACTATTTACATTTGTGTTCAACACATTCTAGTGGTATCAGAGCTTTGCTCCCTGTCGGCCTGTGTGCCTACTTCATGAGCAACAAGGATTTGGGATACCATCTTCGAGAAAGAAAGAAGGCTACCATGGGTGACAAAGAAGATGAAGGACAATAGTTTGTCAAAGAATCCAAGGAGTTCCAATCTAGTATGAGAGAAACCATGATGGAAACGGCTCAGCTGTTGCGAGGGTTGAACTAGCAATTGGGTGCAGACAAGACGGTGCAAAACGGTACTGAGGGCAGCAGCTTAGGTGTGATGAAACCAGCAGCATCTACTAAGTTTTTCAAGGCCAAATTCCTGGACCAAGAGGCAGAAAATGAACCAGAAGAACCACCTAAATATGAGAATGATATTGCCAGACTGCATAACAAATACCATGCTCTAAGTGCAGCCATTCATAGAGACATGTCCTTTACAGAATTTCATGACATGAAAACAAGAAGAGGGCATAGGAGGAGAAGGTATGAAGATAGGAAGGAAATCGAACATCGCTTGGGCAAGATCACCATTCGAGTTTTTGATGGATCTAGGAGTTCATTAGCAAGGGCTTGGTTGCAAAAATTAGATAGATATTTCTCTTTGAACCTCATGTATGAAGGAAAAGCCATCAAAATTGCAACCCTACATCTTGAGGGTTTGTCCCATGAATGGTCGTATCATGGTATGGTAACACAAGGCCACAATTCCATCAAAAACATTGGAAGAATTCAGTTAGAGGTTGACAAAGAGATTTGATAGGAAGGATCCATAAATTCATTTCCAGGAATTAGCATAGCTAAAGCAAGAAGGTAAAGTGGAGAATTATGTTGCTGAGTTTGAGAGATTGGCAGTGATGGTCCTAGATGTGACGGAAAGAATACTCATAGTCCTCTTTGTTGAAGGCCTATCGGAACCCCTCAGAGGTTTGGTGAAGGCATTGGACCCTAGCTCACTATAAGATGCCATTAGCAGATCTTTGAATTTGGAAGACTTGTCAACTAAGGGCGGATGAAATTCCAACAAGGCACCTCTTGTTGTGACCAAGAAGCTCTATAATGAAATTATTCCTCAACCAATAACATTACCACCAAGGTCTAGTAAGATGGATGTGTCTAAGAACAATCTCCAAAGGAAAGGGTTATGCTTCACTTGTAAGGAGCCTTGGACAAAAGGTCACAGGTGTTTGGGGAAAGGACACATCTACTATATTGAGGTAGTCTCCGATGATGAAGAGGGAGAAGATGAACCCAATGGTGTTACTAAAGAGGATGAGCGCGGGGTGACATGGGAGGAAGGATATCTAGGGGGGCACTCTTGCAGCACTTTCAGGAGCACCAAGGTATCACTCTCTCCAAATTAGAGGAGATTTACAAGGACCAAAGGTAACAGTATTAATAGATAGTGGAGCCACCCATAATTTCATTGATGAGGGGCTAGTGGCTAAGATAGGCCTAAGGGAGGAAAGCTTTGAATGATTCAATGAGATAGTTGTAGATGGCTACTCTATTCCGTGAACTCACCAGATCCAACAGATGGAGTTGAATCTAGGAGGACACAAGGTATAAGATGATTTCTACATAGTCGGCATTGGTGAGTCAGATGTGGTCCTGGGAGTACAATGGTTACACTTACTTGGAGAGTACTCGACAAACTACCAAACTTTGGAACTGCAATTCAAATCTAACAAGAAGGAAGTCGTTCTTCGTGGGCTCTCCAAAGGAAGCCCTAAGGAGGCTTCAGCCAAGAAGATGGAGAGATTGGGGGAAGGAGAAAGATCGCCAAAAATCCCAAAATGAAGTTGCTTGAGGGCAACATCTGGGCGGGGAGGACTGTCATGTCCCCATCCTTGATTGAGACGTATCTCAATCTTGGAGGGAAACGGTGTTTTTAAACACTCCCATCTGCATTTAATAATAATATTTAAAATAATATTAAATATAAATAAAATAATAATAATATTTATGATATTAAATATAAATTTAAATTATTAATGTAAGAGAGGGGGACCAACCACGTCAAGGCCCCAGGTCATGGAAAGCCAAGAGCGGAAGGCTGCCCTAACTTACCTCACTCTAAAAGGGTGTTTGAAATGAGGGATGAGAATGATGAAGACTATAATGTCCTTCGATCACTCTGCAGACCCGAAAGCAGGAGTGGGGCTTGGCGAGCAAGTTTTTGGATTCGGTACTATACCTCAAGTAGCTCTCTGCCCGAGGACAAAAGTGTGGTTCTGGGACGACAGCGCAGCACACTAGCGTCTCTTAGGTGCGCTGGCGTCTGTACGACGAAAGGACTGAAAATACCGTATGAATTGTCAAAAAACAAGCTGACTGCCTAGCTAGTGACTTCTAAAGGAGCAAAACAGAATTATGAAGTATGAGAGATATAAACGGATGTGATAAAACAGATAGATAAGAGCTAAACAGACGAAGATAATCTCACCAAGTCGCCAATTCGCCAACTAGCTCCAAAAGCACCACCTACACACAAGAAAGAGGGGAAATTTGTTGGGGTTGTATAGGGGCTTGCCTCAGTCATACCATCGTTTTGGTGTTTCCACCTCCACGGACATCCAAATAGCAATGATAGAGAAATGTATGATAAAGAAGTAAAGAAAGAAGGAATGCAAATAATAATACAAAATAGTATATAGCTACTCAACCATATAATAAAGGAGAGGAGCGAAACGTTACCACCTCCACCAAGAGCTCACTAGCCAATGATGGAAAAAGAAGGCTTGAACAATCACCACAGTCTTGACTATGATGAAGGGAGGTGTTGCAAAACCTCAAGCCCCTGCTGCAATGGCTTGCCTCACACTTGCTTTACGGAGTTGACGAATTGTTGTTGCTGCAATGGAGTGTTGAGAATGCTAGAAGTGCTAGGAAATTGTGAAGAAGGATGAAGTGAATGCTTGAAGATTACAAAAAGAGATGAGTTGAATGAAGAATGGATGAATTTGAAGGAGAAGAGGGAAGAATCTGCCGTATTCGGGGTCGATTGGTCGAAGAGGGATGTTACAAATCGTTCCCAATAGGAAGTGTAATGCCTCTACCAGTTTTAGACGTAGGAATTTGTTAGGGACATAAGCGTGCCGCGCGGACATCTGCGCTCTGCGCAGGCGTCCCCGACAAATATTATTCTACCGACACAACAAACAGATTCCAAGTGGAAGGAAGGAAGCAAGCTGATGTGGAATTTCGCCTGTGAATTTGGTTTTCTAAGGCGAGGATGTGTAAAAGGGGAATTTGCGTAAGGGGTGCAAATTCGCTCCTATACATTTTGTCCCCACTTTAGCGAGCACGAATACTGATGAGTGCTTCGATAAAGTAGATCAAAAAGTGAATAGGGTTAGAAATTTATACTTGAACTGTCGAGGAAGCAGACAACATTCTAGCGAGCTCGAAAGCGCAGGGTAGGCAAAGGACTCCAAACCCCGCAGAACTATGAAGCTGTAGATTGAAAGTGTCTTAGAAGCCCGTAGACCTGCAAGGAGGCAACCCCCAAGATCTCTCACATGAAGGAAGCCCCGAGAAGTAAGCACCTCACAGGCCCATAGACCTGCAAGGAAGGTGTCCTCCAAGATCTCTTACATGAAGGAAACCCAAAAGTAAGCACCTCACAGGCTCGCAGACTTGCGAGGAAGGTGTCCTCCAAGATCTCTCACATGAAGGAAACCTAAAAGTAAGTGCCTCACAAGCCTGCAGACCTACAAGGAAGGTGTCCTCCAAAATCTCTCACATGAGGGAAACCTCAGAAAAAACACCCTACAGGCCCGCAGACCAACAAGGAAGGTATCCTCCAAGATCTCTAACATGAAGGAAACCTCATAAAAAAGCGCCCTATAGGCCCACAGACCTATAGGGGAGCGACCCCCAAGATCTCTCACATGGAGGAAAAGCTCAGAAGAAGCGCCCTACATGCCCGTAGACCTGTAGGGAGGTATCCCTCAAGATCTCTCACATGGAGGAAACCCAAGGAAGGGAGACTTTGCAGAGTCGAAAAGGGGTTTTACAGGCACACCTGCAAAACGATATGTTTACCCGCAGATAGAACATGTCCAAAAGCAGCCACACAGGCAAGTAAGCGGATAGTCACGCAAACCATCGATAGATTGGAAAGCTTTCAAAGGGGTCCCTCGGGAACCTAACGTGGAGAAAGGGGTCCACTCAAAGGACGCGCTGTTTTAAAGTGTGGAAGAGATGTTTTTTCTCAAATCGATTCATCATCAAAGAGTCCTTTCGAAAGATGTTCACTTCAAGGAATTCGAAAGGAAGAAAATGCCTCCTTGCGAAGGGAAGGTCGAAGCTGTTCCCACCTCAAAGGAAAAGGTCTCAAGTTCTTTCTTTGCGAACCCATGATGAAGGAAACACGTTCCGTTAGGTCCAAGTCGAGAATGCGATTCTTTGAAAAAGCTTGCAAAGATTCTCAACAAAAGATTCATTGGAAACAAATACATTTTCTGAAAATCAGAGTGTCATAGAAATGGCGTTGTCACACATGAAAGGGACAACTCAAGCAAATTAGAGAAAGATAAGAAAAGAGTGAAAGAGAAAAAACAAGATAACAAATAAGAGACACAGGGGTGATCTGATATTTTGGGGTTAGAGCTATTCATATATATATATATAAGTATAGTAATAGTATATAAAATGAACTGTCATCAACCCCCTACTATATCAAACCATGTGAAGAATGCACGAGAAGACAATGAAAATAAAAAATTGGGTCATGGAAGGGAAGCCTAAATGGCCCCAACATTTTGCACCATCCCCAATTTACTGAAAGTCAATCACAAACATGGAAGAAGATGATACAAATAGAAGAAGGTTTATGACACAAAAACTACATCTGTATCCAAGAACCAACAAGGGTGACAAGGGTCATCCAGGCACATATAGCACGATCACGGGGGAACATATCACAACACACACACACATCTAATCTAAAGATAAAGAAGAGGCCTCCCCCTAACACTGATTGACCAAGAGGTTGTCCGCTTCCCACTCCAAATCATCATAGGGGGAAGGAGGACGAGCCTGCAGTGGTGGGATGTTAAGAGGAGGAGCTTTCGACCCTCCTGCAACAAGGGCTAAGGAAGAAGGCCTTGCAAGGTCTCCTCCATTCGGCTCTTGTGGAGCTATGGTCAATGATTTTGCGAAAATTGGTGACAAGGTTGGAACTTTATCTAGAGAGTTAAATATTCACTTCACTAGACTGCCATGTCGTATCTCAACAAATGGGGAGGGTTGTTCCTGAGGTTCACCGCTAGGCTCACCAAGGGACTCAAGAGCGGTGACGAACTCAGGGGAAGCCAGAACTAGTTCTGTTACTAAAACAAAACAATTCAGCATGGGTCCATCTTTCGGAGAAGGTGGGCTCCTCTTACGTCCTTCGTTGCTAGAAGGACCACCCTCCACCTTCTGCTCCATCGGGGGATGTGAACTCTCTACAGACGAGGCAAGAGGTGTGGAGGAGGAGGAGGAGAAAACCGTAGCAGATACCAACGAAGTGTTTGACATATCTATGGGTTTTGGGAAAGGAGGGACATCAACAAGGGCGGCTCCACCGAAGGAGTGATGAACACCTGCACCTTTTTGGGATCAAGCACATTCGTACTCACAGCGGAAGCCGGAAGCGAGACAGAGAGAGGAGGATGTGGTAGGAGGCCCTAAAGCACGGGTGGTCGACTCCTCTTCCTTCTTTTGCAAAGTAGCCTGCTCAGCCGTGAGAGCCTTTTGTCGGCACTTTCATTCACATGCAAAGTGGTTTCTACGACTCTTCGACCTAGAGACCGGAGGCTGCAAAGGAGCAGAAGGTTCCCGCTTAGCCATGGGAGTGTCCGCCACAATTGTTTCTATCGGAGGGACAGGCTTCTAAATGGGAGCAAGAGGAATAGGTTGAGAAGCAACAGGGGGATTCGGCTCTAACACCTCGGCAGCAGGCCTCTTCCTCTTTACTGCCTTGGGAGCAGAAGTGGTAGGAGGCCATGGAGGTCGAGACATAGAAGATTCCCCACGAGGACCTTTTCCTCTACCATGCAAGTAGTACCAAGGTCCAGATGGTTTAGTAGGGAGGTATGATATCCTGATCTTAGGTCTACGCTAGGGTGGTATCATCGGACTCAACGGATAAAAGCCAGGCATATTCATCCAAAACTCTTCTCTAGAAAGGGGAGGAGGAGAGCCATCCCGAGGATGGGGTAGCTTCTCTTTTCCTTTCCGAGAAGGGGAGGCAGCTGGCTACTGTACCATCGGAAGAGCTAATTTCAGCTATCCCTTGCCCCCAGTCTTATACTTCACATACTTTTTGTAAAGTAGGTCCGTTCTAGGAGGGAGCAGACTGACTGGGGTGGGCCAAAAGTGGTCTAATGAATATCCCCCATGGGATACCAAAGGCCGGTATCCAGTGTCATGCACTACATGCACAACACCTTCATGGGAAAACTTTAAACATTTGTGGATGACGGAGGCGATTCCATTCATGGAAGCTAGCCAAGGTATGCCTAACTACATCTTGAACAGATTTGACTTCGGGATGATATCAAAGACTGTGTCTATAGCCCTAGGTCCTACTAGGACGTATTGAGCCATACGGTTTTAGACAAAGACCATTGTGTGTACGGATGGTAGATTTTGTTTCTTTGTACTCTTTTCTATGCAATGAATTAAGCCACAATGTCTTTTCTGTAATGACATTCACTCGACTCACGGGGTCGACTAAGACCCCTATCACAATGTTGCCATTGAGGCGAGCAGGAATGTAGAGGGGAGAGGCTTGTTGTTTAAGGGTAAATCTTGTGACATGAAAGTCATGTCCGGGGAGCCGGGCACAAGTTGCGTGGTAGGAGTAATTGTGACCATGTTAACATATGCCTCAGGCCAAGTGGTAGAATCGGAGGGATCAATAATCATGTTGGCAGAGTGTGACGTAAATGGGTCCATGTATATTTACAACTCACAATTCGCTTTTGCCACTGATTTGTTTGTATTTTGCTTACTCCCATCAAGATGAATAGTGTCGTCTTTGATGTGATCCTGTATCTCATGATGCAGGTGCATACAGCATTCGGTATCATGCCCGTTAACTCGATGGTACTGACAAAAGGTATTTGGATCATACCAACTAGGGAAAGGTTCTTTAAGAGGCTTAGGGTTCTCCAAAGTTATGATCTTATCCTTTAGCAGCTTTTGCAAGATGGAAGAATAAGATTCTGCAAACTTTGTGAACTTTCAATTGCGCCTGAGGCCGTTATCAGTTATAGCAGCTACTACATTCGCAATAGCCTTACCTTTCCCAAAGATCGATACAATGGACTTTCCTTCTAAATGGGAGTGCGAGGGGGATCCCCTGAACTGAACTACCGTTTGTTGATACTCTCGTAGTGCAGCACACAAATGCACGAAAGAAGGGTATTTCATAAGGAAAAAATTCTCTTGCCAAGGTCTTTGCAAGTTCCCTATGAACACCTTTTGCACATCAGAATCGGGCTACGGATACGAGATTTTTGAAAAGAGCATTTGGTATCACACTATAAAATCGGTAATATTTTCATTATCACCTTGTTTGCATCAGACGAGATCTGAAAAGGTCATCTTCGGTCTGATGTTAGCTTGGAACTATCGTAGGAATTGGTTTACAAGTTGATCAAATGAGAAAATGGAGTTATCGGGTAAGGAATAGTACCATTTGAGTGTTGTATCCTTAAGAGATCGGGGGAATAATTTTGCCATCAATGCATCGTGATGGAAAAAGTTTGTACATAGGGAATTAAAGGCGAACACGTGTTTGTGGGTTCCCTTTGCCGCCATATTTTTCGAATTTAGGAATCTCCATTCCTTGGGGGAAGGGAGTGTTTAAAATTGCTACCGATAACGGGCTATGTCGGAAAAGGGTTGAAAGATAGGCTGGGCAGAGGCCTGGGAGAGACTCGCCAGCTGGCTTTGCATCTTACCCATATTCTAAAGAAGAGTGTTCAGAATAGGTTCATTAGAAGACATAGGGCCAGAGGAACCTCCTCCAAAACCATTGGTGTGACCACCGCCGGAGCCACTGTCAGAACCACCGCCACCAATAGGGCCTCCACCACCATGGCTTCCACTGTAGCCGCCTTCGCCAGTGCCACTCCCGCCACCAAAACCACTGCCACCACCAAATCCCACACTGCTCATCCTGCCAAAAACTCCACCACTAGAGGTGACAGGAGGGGTGAAGCTAAACCCTAAGGGTACTCTATTCTCCTTGATGGTTTTTGATCTCTTGGAGGCAGAAGGGATGTTGATCGAGGGGACTGCGTCGGCCATGTACACAGACGTGGAAGGCATCGAAATTCCTAGTTGTCTCTAATGATCTCCGAAAGTGGCCCCTTGTACAATGTTAGGATTGTTTGGAGAAGCGCATGCTTCAGTCAGACTAGAGAGACTAGCTAGGAGTTTTATGCCTGTTCGATCTTTTCCAACCATATATTTTATTTCGCTGATAACCCTAGCGGCCCTAACCATCTTCGGGTCCTTTTCTAAGTGATTCTCCAAGTCACCTAGTCCTTTTCTAAGGAAAGAGATATATTTTGAAGGAATGTGAACGGCCTCGTATTCATCTACTGATGACGGTGTAGGAGACGCAGGAGGAGTGGGGATGTGGTCAGTCTAATTAGATGTTACATCCCGATATTATAGCTACTATTGTATAGGGCAATTGATTATAATGTTTGAATCTTGATGATGAATAAAACACGGTTGATCTCGTTAATAAATGAATGAGTTCTGTTTAAATGATGATTTCATTTGATTGTTTTTTTTTTTTTATTCAAGGGGTAAACGCTTTTGACCGGAGCTATGAACCGGATACAATCATTCAACAATACCACCCCAATGGGGTTTGAACCTTGGTGGCAAGAACAACAATGCCACCTATAAACCATCACACCATGCCAATACCGGCTCATTTGATTGTTACTTCTAAATGATTAGTCTTGATTAAATGTTGCAAACAATTATGGAATAATAGTATTCTAACTTGTGAGATGTTTTTACCTTGTTATGAGCATATGACTGCCGGTGTCATGTCATGATGTGCAGGTACGAAGACTGTTCCTTCGGACAGAGGAGAGACATCATTCGGGGAGGAACTTGGTCGGGTAAACAGTGACAATTACCAAATTGAGCATACACACACATACTATAGAATGAGTAAGCCAAGTCTGTTTGTCGAGGCAACGGTAAGTCATCCATAGGCTTGTGTATTGACATAAGGATTTTGTATTCACTTCTTTATGTTTAGGAGATGTGATTGTTTAAATGTCAGACTTGCTATACCATGACCCAAGTATGAATGGTGTGAATGTTGTGTTAATGATTGAATGTGAACGCATGCACATCTATATATTGTGAACACGTATTTATATGTACAGACATATCAATACATGTGTATGTTAAGCAGACGGATATGCTTGTACACATGTGTTGACATGTATGTATGCATACATACGTAAACACAGGTATATATATATGTACACATTCCGTTTGATATCTGTAGTGAAAATAATATTTTATAATATTGCCTAGCAAAATTACATAAATATTTATGTATTAATGTATATATTAACAATGTGATTATATGTATGGATATATATACATAAATACATAAATGTAAATGTATTATATGTTTATATATTTAAATATATGTATTAATATTAAGGTAATATTTACTTATATATAAATATATCTATATATATTTCACAATATAATGTCGGAAAATATATATATTTATATATTTAGAAATATTACGCTTAATTAAAATACATATATGATTAAATATATAAATGATTAAGGTTAAAATGTGAAATGTATAAATTAAATTGACATAGAAGAATATTCAATAGAATAAAAATTGAACTCAAAGGATTTAAATCCTTTAGCCATAATGAAATATTTCGATTTTAATCTCATTATGGAAATCGGGTCTTTTGTTTGAATTAATCAAATCAAAGAGAAAGTTGAAATGTTTATAATGAACATCTGAAATATTTAAAAAGAGGAAAGATACGTTTTAAGCATGAAAATCGCGTGAAAAGCCACGCGCAGGAAAAAAAAACGCGTTTGAAATGCACAGCCTGAAATATTCCGAGCCAATTTTTTCGTTTTTCAATGATTCAGATTTCAAATTACAAGCATGCACCCGTTAAGGTTAGATGAGAAAACCAAGAATGTTCAGAAAGCAACTCTAACCAGAATGGCACCGCTGAGGGTGAGCATTGGTCAGAGGGTCTTCTAGTCTAGTTGCAGAAAGAACTCGACGTCAAGTATGTGCTACCCAATCCAAGCGGAGTGAGGGGCGACCATATGACGGAGTGAATTCAAAGCAAATGCTGAAAGAGAAATACTGAGAAATGCAACTACTCGACACCCAGAATGTGCTTGCTCGTCCAGAATGGACAGTAGCGACCATAGGGCGGAAATCTAACAATTAAAATAACTTAATTGAAACTGAGGATTACAACCAGATGCGAATAAGAAAGTAGACTGCCAGTACTACTGTCAGTTTGTACAAAATAAGAAGAATTTGCCTGCCAATATCTCTGGAATTTAAAGGATCAGCATTACACCACAGAGAAGCACTTTTATCAAGATTAGAAATGATTAACCCCAAATGTTTTTGGAGGTCAAGAGAATGTCTTCTGTTTCTGTTACAAATCTGCCCAATACAATAATATGACAGCAATATATAGATCTACTCAAATGCTCACAAAACCCTAATGACTTGCTCAAATGACAAGATCTCTGTTGCACAACAATCCTAACAATATGGCGCTCAAATTTATAACATGAAACCAACTCAAAATGCTCTTAATGAATAATGCACGATTTTCAAAGCAAGTACAATGGTACGGCCTGCTGAGAAATTCGACTTCCCTTTAAAAATTGATGCTTCTAAAATAAAATCTGCAACTTTAGACAATGAAGCGCCTAGGCCTAACAAAGAGATATGGAAAGTACCCAGAACTATTTTTTTTGTTCTTTTCAAGCTATGAGTAAAACATGCAATCTGCTGTATGAAAAATGCAACTTAAGAAATCTCTAATATGCAGAAAACAGAAAACTAAATGATTACAATGATGCTTATAATGCACGAACTCAAATGCAACTCACAGTACAATAAATCACCGCTAGATGTTGTCTTGCAAACATGAAACGATGCCCAAACTAGGAGGTCTTCATCCCTCGAAGCAATCCAGAATCAATCCGGCAGCATAACGGTGTATTTTCCAAGATGATCCAAATCATTCCCCAAGACTCCTCTTTATAACTTTCAATTGACTTTGCACAACCCTAAAATCAGCTTTTAGGTCAAACTCATCCTCTTCAAGTTTTGGCGTACTTTCTCCTTCAATACTTTAATAAATGATATTTTAATTAAAACACCATTCTTTGATAAATGCGCCCATCATACCCTGCTTTGACTTTGCAATAATTATAATATTCTTTTTAAAGAGGGCGCCACCCTTAATGACCACTTTTTAACACAACGTTAAGTCATTAATTCTAGTGCCAAGGTCAACGTTGAAATATAATAATTAAAACGTGACTTTAATTGGAAAGACTTAACTTATTTCTCCGAGAATGCCTTGAAGCCAAAACTGATGAAGTCAACTGATCATATCTGAAACCGGAAGTCAACCAACCTGTGCTCATCTGGAAACTGCCAAAAATAGAATTTACTAAAAATAGTAAATTCCCAAAAAATACTCTGAATGCTGAGACGAGCATATCACTGCGAAGCCCTCTGAAAACCCAGAAGGAATCCGCCATTAAAACTATCATCCCTGAGCAAAGACCTCCTCAAAATTAGGAAACCCTAATTTTAACTTCCGACTAGCCTCCGGGTTCCCAAGGAAAGGCTAACGGTCACTGAAAATGTCAAGATTGAAAAGGGGACATTACACAGCCAGAGAATAGGTCAGTGAATAATGGCCGACACTATTCCTAGGGCATCAAAAATGGCGAACGTGGAAGCTTTTAAACCTTGATCTAACGTGTATAAGTCATTCATTTAAATACGACTGGCCAAAAGAAAACGTGTGACGTTTTTTTAAGATAAAAGTTGAAAAATTCTTCTCTTGCTGACTCTAAGGAGGTCGAATCACCTTCAATTTGATGACTTAGGGTTTATGAATCCGCCAAATGTCTTTTTAACAAATTCTGGGCACTTGTTGTCAATCTGCATGCCTTCTAAAAGGGAAAACAATTGCAATTCGGGCCCTATATAATGACGCCCTTCCATTCATTGTGAACACGCCTTTGGAGCATTCTGAGTTTACTATTTTATTCCATATCCATTACATTGTTCTGCCTGAGTTTCCTGTATTGTTGAGTTTGATAAATTCAGTGAATTATTTTCAGCATTTGCCAGTCACAGTGAATTAAGTCATTGGAGTTTAAAGCGAGGTATTTATATAGTTGAGTAGGAATTGAGTGTTGGAAACACATCTGTGAGAAGAGATATAGGAGCTCACTATAGAGTGAAATACTTTCATTTAAAGAAGCCATATTTAGCTGAAACCTGGAAGCTTATTTGAAGGAGAATCTAGAAGAGCAAATTTGGAAGGAGAAGCTTTAAAATCAGGCATGAATCTCCCTAGTTTATAATTTTTATTGAAGTGTTGTTTCCATTTTGATTTTGTGATTGCTGATTTCAATTAGTTCTAATAGGGAAGAACTGTTTTGATGAATAATTAAAGCAATTCATTTAAGAAGAAAATGTGAAAAGGATTCAATGATTAGGGGAATTGTGAAAAAGGGAATATATGAGTAAAAAGCTTAAGGGATTAGATTATTTTTCTTGCATTTAAACGAAATAATGGAAAAGATAAAGGGGAAGGATTTATTTGCATTTTGATTGGTTATTGCGTGTTGTGTATGATCTCTATATATGGAGATTAAGTAGACGTATTATTTATCTACTAGGATCGAGATGATGGCAGAATCGAGTGAAGTCTTTTAGCTTAAGTTATTAGGATAACTGAGACAAGTTAAGTACTCCTAGGATAAAGAATTCCTAGTTAGGAGAATTGATACAAGACACTTGAATACTGTTTTAATTTCTAGTAGGTTCGTATGATTGTAGGATGTCTGGGATGACGGATTCACCCATTGAAAGACAAACCTATGCGTAGAGTAAGGAAGCCTTAAGTCAAATTGGCCCTGAGTAGTGTTTATGATAGATGATCTTCATTCGAAGTATTGAATGAGAATACTTTGGCCAAAGTAGTGAAAGGTACGACATCCACCTAGATGTGAGATAGTTGAGACTACACTGTCAGTTCATTGTGATCCGAGTACTAGATCGAGATTGTGAAATAGCAAGGTTCTAGTTGAGTAGGACACAACACTATGCTCAGTTGGTAATCGTTAAAGGATACCCTACCAATCTCTTCTTCGAAGGGAGGGCCGTTCATTGCAAAATGATTGTGCGGGGGACCGCATTATAAGTCCGTGGTTGGCGGAAAAGCGCCGGAGTGATGTTTCTCCTCCACAGCGAGCGGCCGATGTACCAAGATTTGAAAGGACGGATTCCTGGACCTTCTTACTTCTATTTGTGCAAAAGCTTACGAGCTATGTATGTAACTGTATTACTTTAAACTCTGATTTATATTTGCAATGAAAATGAAATTCATGAGGAAACATATTGTAACTTGTACATGTTTATCAATAAAGAAAGGAAGAAATTTATTGTAATATCTTTGTTATATGTTTCTTTTACATGTTTTAGGTGAAAATTGGAAAGTTTTTAATTTACGCAGAATTGGGTCTTGACATTAGAGTCCCCTACCTTGCCCCTCGACAATTGCTCCTGAGCAGCAAGACCAATGACGGATCCAACAAAGAGGTCTATAGAGAAACCAGTAGTGACCTTCGTCCTCTCCATCGGAAGGTGTCGTACACTTCTTCTAACTATATACCCAGAGGTTGTGGACTGGGTTGTGATGCTCATAAACATTCACAACACTCAAAGGCACAACGGCCACAAGGTATAAGGGAAAAGCCTCAACACCAACGAATGAGAGATATAAACAGATGTGATAAAATAGATAGATAAGAGCTAAAGTAACAAAGATAATCTCACCAAGTCGCCAATTCGCCAGCTAGCTCCGAAAGCACAACCATCTACACACAAGAAAGGGGAAATTTGTTGGGGTTGTATAGGGGCTTGCCTTAGTCAGACCCCCGTTTTGGTGTTTTGTAATGTCCCCATTTTGCGAGCATCAGAGTTCGTAAGGATTAGCCTATCATTTGACCCTCGTAGGCTGACAAATGTGATGAGAGGGTCTTCCTTGGCAGTTATCCAGAGTTTCAGGACCTTACTCCTCCAATTGATTCAGGTTTGGGCCTTTGCAGGGACTCACAGAGTGATATTCAAGCACTTACTATTTATAGTAAGTCAGGCCGACAGGGGTTACTATTTTTGGCAGGGCACCTGGCTCAGCTAGTCTTCTCAGTTTCGACCCAGTTTGACAGTTTGTTGAGCAAACGAAGAATTACGGAGCATTTAATAATAATTAAATGATTATTATTATGACTTTATATTATAAAGTCACTTTAAGTGAAATATTAAAATATTAATTATTAATGGCAAATTATAAAGTATTTAATACTTTATATTAAAGGAGCATTATTATTATTAAATGAGTATTTGTTACTCATTTAATATGGACGCCATTTATTAATAATTTGCCTAAGTCTCTAAAAGGGCGAATTATTATATTATTAAATGCAATTAAGTTGATTTTTTGAAAAGGGTCGAACTTTTGAGGAAAAAGATATATATTTCTCTTCAAGACAAATCAAACTCATTATTGATGATCATTTGAATTTGTCTTTTCTCTCTGAGAACATTTGGAGTTGGAGAAACAAGGGTTTCTACAATCAGGTTTTGGAGAACGTCAACTCTTCAGAATCAAGCATACTGAGGTTGTGAAAGATCAGCTGAAGCTTGCTAACAGGGTAGCTTTGTTCAGAAGTTACATTCGTGCTTACAGGGGAAAATAAGTAAGGGTTTGAAGAAGAAAATATTAAATCTACAAGAGATCAACTTCCAGCTTCATTCTTATTTCTCAGGCTATTGTATCTCCAGTCGTACCATATCATTTATTACTTGCAGATCGAAATTTTTGTTAGATGCTACAGTGGCGTGAACAGTGTCGCGCTACAGTGCCACGTGAACAGTACTCGTGAATAGTGCCGCGCTACAGTAAAACGCTACAATGGTTGCTACAGTGCGCGTGAATAGTAAACACTACAGTACTAAGGTATTTTAGTGGAGTTTATCACAGAGATTTTCAAGGGTTTGATAGATTATTATTAGAACAGTAGTATTCCTTTGTGGTTGCTTTTGAGATTACATTTCCAGCTTTCAAGCTTCATTCTCAAGCACATGTGAAGCCATTAAAGGCTGTACAACATCCATAGTGCTGGTGTAATGATCCGAACCAATTTTTTTTTTGATTTTTCACAAAAGATTACAATGCGACACGCACCCGTTAAGGTTAGCATAAACCCAAAATCGATGCGGAAAGTAACTCTAACCAGAATGTACACCAGGATCCCGTTGTGGGCAAGGTGTGAGCATTGGTCAGAGGATCTCAAGGGAAAATGTTGAATAAGAACTCTAACCACGAGATGCGTCGGTAAACGACGAGCATTCGGTCAGAGGATCCCTAACTAATGCAATACTGCAAATTAGCTCAACACCAAGTATGTGCTACTCGATCCGTGATGGATAAGAGGCGACCATATGGCGGAGACTTAGGAAATTACAAAGCAAAACAAGTAAATAGGCGACAAGCCAGCCTCTTCCACTTATTCAGTGGGCAGATACAAACATTGAATTTGCAATAATATTAAAGTTGCTGACAGTACTACTGTTCAGCTTACAATATGTGGAGTATGTCTGCAATATCAGTGATTTAGAAGTCTTTAATCCAAGCAAGGTTAATTGAGTCTTCCACAATGATTTCCAAGGCTTTCTAACACCATCACAACTCTAAAACCCATCCAAAATACAGACTGTTATGACTGTAACCAGGTCTGAAACTAACAATCAGCAACATAGAAAACCCATTGAAATGAACATAGCTCACCCAATACTCAACCAAATGATCCCAAACGAGATGCAAAAGCTCCCTATAACCAGTGCGCCCAAGTAAGACACAAGAAACAGACCCAATCTGCAATATTTTAATTTCTCACGAATTCCAATGCAAGTACAAAAGTACGGCCCAAGAGAAAGGGCGATTTTCTTCTATAAAATTCAACACTTGTTTAAAAATTCTGAAACTTTGCAAAACATGGCGCCTTGACTAGACAAATGACAATATGAAACACCCAGAATGCAATCTTTTTGTATTTTTGAGTTATGAGCAAAACATGCCTACAGCAATACAACATCAGCAACCCTAAAACATGACAAAATGCTTGAACAACATCACTATATGCAATAGAACTCAACTACAATGCAAAACTACCATTAACAAGCTAACCTCTCAACTAGTTGCTGTCTTTCAAGCAAGAAGATGAGCCAATGCTAGGAGGTGTGCTTTCCTCGAAGCGAGTGCCTGAAATCAATCCAGCAGCATAACGGTGTAGTAGACAGAAGATGCCAAATGAAGAGCTGAAGCCTGATTATATAGACGAGAGAGAAACATCTAGAAGCTTCCAGAGGGCGCCCAAAACCCTAATTTCAAATTCACCTTTTCCCTCCAAAAGATGGCGTCCATTTTCACTTTTGCTTATTTCACATTTTAAAATAAAGTCAAACCTTCATATAGGCGTCCTTTTTCAAAAGCTCAATATTTGACTTTATAAAATATAACTTATTCCTCCATGGCGCCTAGACCCTTAAAGTCCCTCTTTTCAAAACAACTTAAGTTGTGCTTGCTATACAAAAGGGTCATATAATATTAAAATATAATATTATAAGGAAAATACTTATCTCTCCAAGAATAATGCGCCCAAGGCCAAAACTGAAGTGCCAGCTGAAACAACCGAAGAAGGAGACCAACTGAACTGAACCCAAACTGTCCACTGCCAGAAATAGAATTTACTAAAAATAGTAAATTCGCGAAGTTGCCCGGAATGCCAAACTGAACACACCACTGCGAAGCTCTCTGAAAACCCAGAAAGAAACAGCAAACAGAATCCCAAACTCCAAGCAACAACTGAAATATTCTGAGCCAATTTTTTCGTTTTTTCAATTTACAATTAACAACATTACAAAGCAGTGCACCCGTTAAGGTTAGATGAGAAAACCAAAACGTGCAAGAAAGCAACTCTAACCAGAATGGCACCGATGATGGTGAGCATTGGTCAGAGGATCTAAAATAAACTGCTTATGCTGGAAAAGGAACTCGACGCCAAGTATGTGCTACCCAATCCAAAGCGGAGTGAGGGGCGACCATATGACGGAGTGAATACAAAACAAATGCTGAAAGATAAATGCTGAGAAATGAAACTACTCGACACCCAGAATGTGCTTGCTACCCAGAGTAGGCAGTAGCTACCATAGGGCGGAGGTCAAATTAAAACAATAACAACTGCTGAAAGAAGAAGACTATTACAACTGATAAGCAAGAACTTTAACGACTGTCAGTACTACTGCCAGCTTACAATATTAAAACGAAATCTTGCTTATAATACAAATCAGCCTATAGAAAGAGTTGTACAACATTCATGAAAGGAATTGCTGAATGAAAGACCAATTGAAATGACAACAAAGATCCAACCTCATTCTCCAGATACCATCGAAGTCTTCACAATGCTCTTTTAAAACTTAGCACTAGCAGTCAAGAAGAAATTGCAGATTACTTGGAACTGTTCTGTCAGATCTGCAACTTTAAACATATAACCAGCAGCATGGAATTCTTGAAAAATGCTTGGTACTCCCTCTCCTCTCAATCAATTTGCTTAGACTCACTTCCAAAACCCTTAATGAAGATAGGCGCTCAAGATGAGATCATGAAACAGACTGAAATTGCTTCTTTTAAGGAATGCACAAATTCCAATGTTTTACAAATGGTACGGCCCAGCTAGGGGCGATTTTGTCTTTTAAAAATTAAAGCCTTTATCAAAAAATCTACAACCTTGGGAATAAGGGCGCCTAGGCTAGCTAAAGACAAATAGAAACTACCCACAATCAGATTCTTATCTTTTTTTGATTTGTAAATAAAACAATAGATCTGCTGTGTAAACATGCAATGCTAGAACATGGGCTAAAATGCTGAAACTGCAATCTAAAGACTTAACATGCAGATTACAATGCAAAACTGATCACAAATGAAATAGCTAAGATGCACTCACAAATAGACTAATAATCATCACTAGTCGTTGTCTTACAAACGAGAAGAGATGCCCAAACTAGGAGGTCTTCATCCCTCGAAGCAATCCAGAATCAATCCGGCAGCATAATGGTGTATTTTCCAAGATCATCCAAAATGATGCACAAGACTCCTTTTTATAACTTCCGCTTGACTTCACGAAACCCTAAAATCTGCTTTTAGGTCAAAACCTTCATCTTCCTCAAGAGGGCGTACTTTCTCTTCAAGGCTTTAGAATTGACATTTTAATTAAATCTCATCCTATGAAATATGCGCCCCTCCAAGCATTGCTTTGACTTAGGGAAATATTAAAATATTCTTTTAATGAGGGTGCCACCCTCAATGCCCACTTTTTAAACACAACATTAAGTCATTAACTCTAGGCCAAGGTCAACGTTAAAATATAATAATTAAAACGTGACTTTAATTTGAATGACTTAACTTATTTCTCCGAAAGTGCCCTGAAGCCAATACTGATGAAGTCAACTGATCAATCTGAAACCGGGAGTCAACCAACTTGAGCTCATCTGGAAAACTGCCAAAAATAGAATTTACTAAAAATAGTAAATTCCAAAAAGTACTCTGAATGCTGAGACGAACATACCACTGCGAAGCCCTCTGAAAACCCAGAAGGAATCCGCCATTAAAACTATCATCTCCGAGCAATGACCTCAAAATTAGGAAACCCTAATTTTAACTTCCGACTAGCCTCCGGGTTCCCAAAGAAAGGCTAACGGTCACTGAAAATGTCAAGCTTGAAAAGGGGACATTACAACAACCTCCTCAAAACTAGGAAACCCTAATTTCGCCATCCGCATAGCCTACGGGTCTCCGGAATAGGCCAACGGTCAACAGAAACGATCACTGCTGAGAAGGGTACATTACAGTCCGCCCTCCCCAAGATTGCTTGCCCTCAAGCAATCGCAAGTCTGGATGCTGTAGAATCTCCTCATCCTCCCAAGTAGCATCCTCCAATGGTAAATTCTTCCACTTTACCAAATACTCTTTGATTGTTCTCCTCCTCAAGGAACGCTCTCTGAAATCAATAATCTGTTCTGGAACCAAAGTCAACTGCCCTTCTTCATCCAAAGGAGGTAACTGTGATGAAGCCACAACGTTGTGTCCAAGTGCCTTTTTGAGGCGAGACACATGGAAAACATTGTGGACCTTACTACTCAAAGGTAGTTCCAACTCATAGGCCACCGCTCCAACCTTCCTAACAACTTTGAATGGTCCATAGAAGCGTGGTTTCAGCTTCTCAGCTCCACTCTTCTTAAGTGTGGATTGTCTATAGGGCTGAAGCCGAAGATATACCATATCACCAACCTCAAATGAGCGCTCAACACACTGCTGATCAGCGTACATCTTTTGCTGATTTTGTGCCATTTGAAGATTGTCCTTCAAGGATTTCAAAACATCTTGGCTCTGCTGCAACCAATCCTTGGCTTGGGGAGCTCTGCTATCGCCAAACACCAAATTAGCAAAGCTTGGAGCCTCGTAACCATAGAGTGCCATGAATGGAGACATCTTTATTGACATGTGGAAAGAGGTGTTGTAGCAATGCTCTCCCAAGTGGAGCCATTTCACCCATGCTCTTTGTTGCTCCGAGACATAATTCCTGAGATAGCCCTCCAACCACTTGTTCACAATCTCCGTTTGACCATCCGTTTGTGGGTGATAGCTAGTGCTTGGAGTAAGCACTGTACCACTCATCCTAAAAATCTCCTGCCAAAAGGTGCTTAGGAACTTGCTGTCCCTATCACTCACAATATTTTTAGGCAACCCATGCAATCTAAACACTTCATGGAAGAACAAATCTGCAACTTGAGCTGCTGTAAATGTGCTAGTGATGGCAAAAAAATGAGCGAATTTGGTCAATCTGTCCACTACAACATAAATACAGTCTTTGCCTTGGGCCCTAGGCAACCCGGTGATGAAATCCATAGAGATACTTTCCCATTTTTGACTTGGAATGGGAAGTGGCTGCAGTAGACCAGCTGGAAGAGAGTGCTCATTTTTATTCATTTGACAAGTACTACACTCCTTGATGTAACGCTGAACATCATCTTTCAACCCCTTCCAAGAGAATCTCTCTCGAATCTGCTTGTATGTCTTGAAGTACCCTTGATGACCAGCAAGTGGACTGTCATGGAAAGTCACCAAAATCTTCTTCTTAAGTTTAGAATCAGCCACCAAGAAGATTCTTCCCTTGTAGTGGATCAACCCATCAATTACCTTGTACCTTTCATCATGAAAAGTACCTTCAATAACGCTGGTTGCAAACTGATTTTTGGCGTAATCAGCAAGCAACAACTCCTTCCAATCAGCATTAAGCTCACACAATGAGCTCAAGTGAGGCCTTCTAGACAAAGCATCAGCCACAACGTTATTCTTCCCTTTGACATACTCAATGTCAAAATCGTAAGCTTGTAGCTTACTCACCCACTTCTGCTGTCTCTCATTCAAGTCCTTCTGATGCATAAAGTGCTTGAGACTGTTGTGATCAGTTTTGACCACAAATTTACTCCCCACCAGATACTGTCTGAACTTGGCTAATGCGTGCATGATTGCAAGCATTTCTTTATCATAGATAGAATAGGTCCTTTCAACCCCTCTTAATTTTCTGCTTTCAAATACAATTGGATGCTTCTCTTGCATCAAAACAGCCCCACTACCTTCTCCTGATGCATCACACTGTAACTCAAAGGGTTTGGAGAAATCTGGTATGGCCAATACAGGACAAGAACTCATGATTTTCTTGAACTTATCAAACACACTCTGAGCTTTTTCTGTCCACATGAAAGCCCCTTTTTTAGTGAGATTAGTAAGGGGAGCAGCACTTTGAGAATACCCCTTTACAAACCTCCTGTAGAAGCCACAAAGACCCAAGAATCCCTTCAAATGAGTCAAATTTTCTGGAGGTGGCCAATCTACTATAGCCTTGATCTTTTCTGGATCAACCTTCACCCCTTCAGCGCTGATGATATGGCCAAGGTAGAGCAGCTCCTTCATTCCAAATTCACATTTGGACTCCTTTGCAAACAAACTCTCTGATTCAAGAATGCTAAGCACTTCCTCCAAGTGCTTGAGGTGTTCTTCCCACGTCTTGCTGAAGATGAGAATATCATCAAAGAAAATTAACACAAACTTCCTCAACTGCTTCTGGAAAACTCTGTTCATGCAAGACTGGAAAGTGGCTGGAGCATTAGTCAAGCCAAAGGGCATGACCAGGAACTCAAAATGACCATAGTGGCATCTGAATGCCGTCTTCTCAACATCTGAGCCCCTTATCCGGATTTGATAGTAACCCGATCTCAAATCAATTTTGGAGAAGAATTTAGCACCATGTAGCTCATCAATGAGCTCATCGATCCGAGGAATAGGATATCGATTTTTTATTGTGCTTTGATTCAAGGCACGATAATCCACACACATGCGGATGGTGCCGTCCTTCTTCACAAGGACTACAGCTGAAGCAAAAGGACTCTTGCTAGGGCGAATGAAGCCCATCTCCAAGAGTTCCTTAATGTTCTCAATTTCATCTTTCTGCTTCTTAGGATATCGGTAAGGAGTTGTGATGACTGGTTTGGCCCCTTCTTTGAGCTCAATGACATGCTCAGCACCCCTTTCTGGTGGTGGCCCAGGTGGTAGATCAGCAAACACCTTACTCCTTTTGGTGAGTATAGATTGAATATCAGGAGGATATTCCCTCTTGGTCTCAACTGGACTAGCAGGAAGAACCATGCATTCCGCAGCCCACTCCACTTGGTCATGTCTAATCAGCCTTTCCATCCTTTTGAAAGAAACTATACGAGGACCACCATTAGACATTCCTCTCAAAACAACTCTCTTGCCATCAGATTGGAACTTGAGCTCCATTGTTTGTAGGTTGAGAGAGATTTCACCAAGTGAACGTAACCACTGTATGCCCAAAACTGCATCTGTGTCACCAATAGTAACCACATAGAAGTCATCTTTGACTTCATAGTTTCCTAACTGCAAGGACATGTTAGGAACTCTTCGTGTGCAGGAAATGTGAAACCCATCAGCCACCATGACTTTGAAGCCTTCAAATTCTTCAGTTTTGAGACCTCTCTTGGCAACCACACCTTCATCAATGAAGTTATGCGTTGCACCAGTATCAATTAATGCAACAATACGATGACCTCCAACTCCACCACGAACCTTGAAAGATTGGTTCTTTTGGAAACTAGAGAGTTGGGCAATAGGGCCCCCAACTCCTTGCTCATGATCGGACTCTTCTGTGGCTCTTTCATCCTCGCTGTCCCCAAAATAAGACTGCTGATTAGACATATCAGATGCTGATTCATAATCAGAATAGGTCCCCATTTGATTATAACGCCCTCTTCCAGGACATCTATGGCCTTTAGTCCAAGGCTCTAGACATGTGTAACACTTGCCCTCCTTTCTGAGCTGTTCATGTTGCTCTTCAGTCAACTTAGGTGGGAACTTCTTGTGCTGATTAGAAGAATGTCTCTTATCCTTATCCTTCTTATGGCCAAAAGGCTTAGGCAGAAATTTAGGCCTAGGGGCTGATAACTCCATACTACGAGCCTTCTTGATTGCCTCATCAAGACTTGGTGGATCGAAAGCTTTAACCCATCCTTTCAAGGGTTCAACCAAACCTTCAGAAAACAACACAACCAATCTTCTTTCGGTGATGTTGGGCACCATCACAGAAAGCCTCTGGAAATCAGCAATGTAAGAATCCAAGGAGCCATGCTGCTTAAGTTGTGCAAGCTCACGAAATCTTACTTCAGGATCTTTAGTATCGAACCTTTCAATCAGCTTGTTGGTGAATTCTCCATAGGTTCGGATAAGGTTATGGCCAAGTGTGACCAAACCATGGTACCACCATTCATGGGCAGCTCCTTCTAAATGAAGTGTTGCAAACTTGATGGCATCTTCTTCTGGCATGGGGCGAAGTGAAAGGTAATTATCTAACTTCTGAACCCACGATCTTGCCGAACACTTATCACTTCCATCAAAGTGAGCCAATGTTACCTTCCCTAAGGCTTGATGAAAATCAGTTCTAGGAGCCATATTAGCTCGGTTATCAACTCTTCCTCCGTGTCTTCTGTTTCTCTGATTCATGAATTGATCAAAGGACCATTGGTCCCTAAGATCAGGTGGTAGGGTGGAATACTCCATGTAGGCTTTCCTAGCATCGTCTACCAAAGGAACGGTAGCTTCAACTTGCTGTTCTTCCCTTGGAGTGAATGTAGGGAAGAGCGGTCTAGAGGCTGACCCGCTAGAGATGGTATCATGCTGTCCAATAGTTCTGCTGCCTCCATTACCATTGTTCCCATTATTCCCATTGCTTCCATTGTTCCCATTATTCCCATTGTTTCCATTGACACCACTGCTTTCTCCTGTAGCATGGTTTTGATTCGGAGTATGGTTCTGAGAAGCTTGCTGATCCATCCGAGCAAGTAATCGAGACATCATCTCAATCATTCCATCAAACTTCTTTTCCATCCTTGCATCCTTCTCCTCCATGGCCTGCCTAAGATTATCTGACATGTTCTTAGCTGTTTTACCCTTATCCACTGCTGTTTTTGTTTCTTTCAGAGCTTCTGAAAGAGTATCTGCTTCTGGCACTTGTGGAAACTGTGTCTGTTGTCTTCTGGCCTGACCTCTGGTGTAGTATCTGCAATCACTGTCACTCATCTGACCACTGAATCACTGATGGGCACAGGTTGGCAGAATCATGGCTCTGATACCACTGTAATGATCCGGACCAATTTTTTTTTTGATTTTTCACAAAAGATTACAATGCGACACGCACCCGTTAAGGTTAGCATAAACCAAAAACGATGCGGAAAGTAACTCTAACCAGAATGTACACCAGGATCCCGATGTGGGCAAGGTGTGAGCATTGGTCAGAGGATCTCAAAGGAAAATGCTGAATAAAAACTCTAACCACGAGATGCGCCGGTAAACGACGAGCATTCGGTCAGAGGATCCCTAACTAATGCAATACTGAAAATTAGCTCAACACCAAGTATGTGCTACTCGATCCGTGATGGATAAGAGGCGACCATATGGCGGAGACTTAGGAAATTACAAAGCAAAACAAGTAAATAGGC